>CALYLW010001701.1:0-102086 GCA_944989445.1 Ampullaceana balthica | reverse complement strand
ATCCCCCCCCCCCCCCCCCCACTTATTTTTTGATATTCTATATTTAAGTTACGTTATTACACCATACTACTCTCCAATTTAACTTCCATTTTATTCCTTTTACTTAATTTATATATTTTATAGACCCCCCCCCCCTATTAATTATTCTTTTAATTTTTCTTAATAACAATAAAAATATCCCCAAATAATTTATATAATTATATTAACACCCCCATTGACACCCCATGTACCCTCATTGTGTTTTATTGCGAGTGGGTGGTAATGTATATTTGTGGTGGGTTTATAGTCATCGACGGTCCGCCCCGGCGGCACTAATTTAGGGGCGTCATTTGTGGGCATTTGAAAGGTACTTTTATTTCCGACAACCGCCCTTTTTCTTTTGAAGGGGGGAAAACCAAGGCGAAAACAAAAATATTCGTAATTTCGAGTCTTAACTAACGGATTCGCAAAACATTGTTTGATTACATAGTTGATATTATAACTAACGCAAAACCATTCAAAAATTTTTAATCGCTCAAAACGTATCCATTTGTTTGGAAAACTAAGCGGTGTAAGGGGCCATCCATAAAGTACGTCACGCTCCAGAGGGGGGCAGGGGTGTAAGAAAGTGTGACAGTTTGTGTCAGGGGGAGGGGGTCCGGCCATGTGTAATGTCACGGTGTTTTATATTAAATTTTAATTATTTTGTTAATAAAAAAAGACATTTTTTGTACGAAGGTGTGGCGTACCTTAGGGGGGGGGTCCAAGATTTGTGACAAAGGGGAGGGAGAGTTAAAAATTGTCAAAAATAGCGTGACATACTTTATGGACTGCCCCTAAATCACAGTTGAAGCTTTTAAAAGAAAACTACCCAAAAAACACATCACCGCTGATCCGAATAATGTGTGCTATTAATATCGCCACGACGGTTTTTTACGTGGAATTTCGACATTCGCAGAATGATGCGTGAACAAGTACCCACAAGGCATGGTGATTCGATTATTGTGTTTAACTTGCAAATGTAATTTATATAACTGTTTCAGTTTTCAGTAAATTATTGTAAGGTAAGTTATTAAAAATTAAAATTATTTTTTTTTATTGCATTAAAGTAGCACAAATGATTTGTGTTTTTCATTAAAATACAGTTATTCATTAAGCATGTTACGCCTATCCAATTAAAGTAATAGAATAGTAATGTGTAAATAATTTGGATTCGTCTAGTTTATAGAAAATTATTAAGATTTATGACAAGAATAAGTAAATATTCAAATTTCTCTGTTAATAAACACCACAATAGGCATAATAAATTCGAAAAAGACATACTTTAAAATTTCAAGCGTCTTGGAAAAATTGACATCTGAAGAAGTAACTAGGAAAACGAGATCAGATGCTGGAATTTTACTAAACTCAATGCAATCCTTTTTTCTTCTATGTTATCTCAATTTATGGGAACCCGTCATTTTTTAAATTAATGCAAAGCCATTGCATGGAACAAAGACATGTGCTAATACAAAATGCTGTTATATCAGTATCAGCAATTTGTGAAGAGATGGAGATATCAACTGAACGCCGAGTTAGAAGGAGAAAAAATATGAGTAGGGAAAATTCAGAAGACATGGTTCTATCTTTAGAACAAGAAGTACAACGAGAAATGTTTTTATCCATGGATGGAATTATAAAATAAAATAAAATAACGCTTTGATGAGTTGCAAGTCCTTGCAAGAAAATATTCGTATATAATACCATGTAACCTACTAAATGAAGCATTTGAACATCAAATAAATTACTTTATTGACATTGACAGTTCAATATTGAAAGAAAAGGATCCAAGTTCTTATGACTGTACCTACACTACAAGAAGAGGCATTATGTTAGAAAAACGGGTGAAAAGGCCGCCTTGATCTATTAAAATTTATTCAACAGTATAGATTGGAAAATTCTGTACCCAACTTTGTAATTTTGCTATGAATTGTTTAACTATTGCTATCAGTGTCGCTAGTTGTAAAAGGAGCTTCTCCAAACTGAAGTTTACAAAAAATTATCTTCGTTCCACAATGAGCGATTAAAGACAAGAAAATCTTGAAATAGTGTCCATAGAACAAGATATTACAAATAATTTTAATTTTGATAGCATAATACACAATTTTTCCTATTATGAAAGTTAGGAAAGTAAATGTATAAAAATGTTTACATACTAATGCATACAATTTCTTTGTTTGTAAAAAAAATAATTAATTGATAAATTATTTTTATTTTTGGGTGTAAATTTGGAATATGTTTTGTCTCATTGGGGTTGGGGGGACCTGCAACCTCAGTAACTTTCTTTTGGCCTTTTAAAAAAAGTATCTTGTATTTTTTTATAAACGTGTATTTATAGGTATATAGCTTATGTGACCTCTTTTATTACTGCTTATATATAAATATGGCATGCAATGGTAAACATGTTCCCCACCTTTACTTCGTTTCAATTACCATTATTTATTCATGTTTATTAATTTTTAAAAAAACCATAATATAATCGACTAAGTAGCCGTCCATAAATGACGTCACGCTATTTTGGCTGATTTTTCACTCCCTCTTCCCTCGTCAAACGTCGTCACAAAAACGTAGACCCCTTCTTCAATAAGACTTCACAAGGCTTTGACCACTCATAAAAGCCGTATTTTCTGTTTGAAAATAAGCATGTTTCAAATTAAATTTTTGCCATTTAAGTATGTTTTTAGTGTAACGCTGCATTCTAATATCGTAACACGCGTGTTACATAAACGTCATTAAATAAAGTGTCAGTAATCAAATATTTCAGTGGAAATTTATTTAAAGTTGCGCGTTTTGACGTGACGTCACATTTATTAAACACCCCTCCCCCCTCGTCACACATCATCACAAACGTGTGTATCCCCCCTCCAGGTGCGTGACGTCATTTATGGACCGCCCCTAAAAAGGGTGACAAATTGGAGACCACCCCGGGCGGCAAAAGTTCTAGCTACGCCACTGGTCAGTCCACTAATAAGTTCTGAAAAATCAACACAATATTTCAAAAATTAAAAACAAACATATAAACAATGAAACCCACTCATGTTATATCAATTTTAAGACCAACCCTTCTGTGCCACGGTCAACCAGTTTCTCGTTCTCTCTCTCTCTCTCTCGTCTCTCTCTCTCTCTCTCTCTCACATCACAAACAGTTCTCTAGATTCTAGATTATTCAACAGCGAACCGTCCAGCTCTTATCGAGGGTGAAAACACCAGAATTGTTGCGCAAGATCCAGACCATTTTACTTGATTCAAATACCATGTGTCATGTCATGTCACGTCAGTTGGATCCGGGACGATTCGGCCAAGACGGCCAAGTCAATTATGCCGTGGAAGAAAATGTGTTGCTTGTAACAGCGAAGGTTTGTTTTGAGATTATTCTTTGTAAGTGTTTGTGTGTGTGCTCGCGCTTCTACTTCATTCCGATAATGACGGATGGAATTACAAGAATGAAGAATCCTGTAATTTGATCGCTGACTTTTTTCGACGTCGCATTCCTGTTTTGATATTTCTGAATAATGACGACGGTGATTGCAGTTTAAAATAAATATTAATTAACATATACTTTTATCAATAGTTTTATTTTTAAAAAAAATATTTAATTTAGTCTTATGCAGTGCAAGTTTGTTTTTAAAATGTAACATTTTTATGAGACGTCACACTAATTAAACATCCACCTTTAATTTAACATCGTCAAAAAATTCGGGCCCTTCATTGTTGTAAACTGTGTAACCTCATTTGTTAATGAATCAACGCTTCGACATGGAATTACGGCATTTAGATTAATACGTCTGACAGTGGTTCTCCACCTTTGTTGCGGAAGATACAAAATTTTTTTTTGACGTAATTGCTAGTTTTTGCAGCCTTTATTAAAAAAAAGGTAATTCCGAATTTTAATAGTACCGTAGTGATGATATTTTTTAACCCTCTGCCACTTACTGACTGACGATGATGAGGGTTTCTTATACATGTAATTATTGTAGGGCTGTGGAAATTAACGATTAAGTTCTCGATTAATCGTTAATAATTTTTAACGATTAAATTTATTTTTTAACAATTAAACGACCCATCACTTACAAATTATTGGAAATCAAAAACTAAAAAAATAAAATAAAATAATTGCGCCCTGCCCTATAAATAATAACAAATTTCCTGGCTATTACACGAACATTTTGGTTTTAAACTATTGACTGACGGGAATGTTCAAAATGTTGATAAAGTTTATTGTATCCATTGTGAGAAATCTTTTGCCTACCATGGTTCTAACACTTTCCCTACTTATCGAACCAAATGAAAAGCGTACTAAGCTAATGGCAGTAAAGGAGACAGAAAATTAATGAAACAACATTTGTTTTAATGATTAGCGTAGCTTATGTGTAATGTACTGTCCTTTATGTTGTTATTATGGTATGAATGGTTATTTAATTATTATATGTATGTTATGATCTCCATGTAAAGCGCTGTGAGCCCGGTTCCTTACTGGGATACAGCGCTATATAAATTATCAATTATTATAAAATGATGACATCTCTTCTGATGAATTACTGCGTTACAAAATGGAGATGACAGTTCGTGAATCCATTAATCCTCTACAATGGTGGAAACTTAATGAACACCGATATCCGATGTCATTCCTTGCCAAGACTGTTTTGTGCATACCAGTTACCTCAGTTCCATGTGAATGATTGTTCAGCTCGGCTGGTTATATTGTCAATTAGACCCGCTCATCACTTGAACCAAATAATGTCAACACACTTGTCTTTTTGCGTAGTTGGTTAAAAGATGACATATAAAGGAGACATTCCAATGTTACTTAGATTTTCAACAAGAACGTTTACTAAGTATTACTTATGACATCATAATTTTTAATTTTTGGCTTTAATCAAAATTATTGTAATTGTATAGCGCTATTTGTCCATGCTTGTCCAGTATTCTGACTACACTCAATCAAATATAATGGGACTGTGATAGAGCTTTTATATAAAATTCAAGATACACAAATAAATTGTGTGATCAAAACAATAAATTAAATCTTTATTGGTCTATTAATACACAAACAAATTGTGTGATCAAAACAATAAATTAAAGCTTTATTAGTCTATTGATACACATGACAATGAGACAGTACCACATCAGCTCTTCCATGTTCTAGCACTTCAAGACTTGTCCCTAACCCACCTCCCAAAAATACCAGACACCACCAACACTCAATATACTGGTACCATCTATGGGTAGCTGTGGAGTATGTGTGTATATTCTACTGTATGGAGGTTGGCAGTAGGACACAGGTCTAAATGGTCACTGAATTTGAATGATGATGTTACACAGAAAGTAGGAACAGATTTTAAAAGTATTTTATCTAAAGAAGATTATGATAAAAAATGAAAGGAAAAACACAGGCAGTAAATTAGTTTTTTTTTATTGACATTAAAAAAAACCACCAAATGTTACACATAAATAGTTGTCTACTGTCTTTCTCTTTAAAATTCCCAATATGGGAAAATGAATATATATTAATCTCTATACTCTATAGTACTGAGTATAATTGAAAGTTATACAATTAACAGTGGTTTCTGTGCACTACCAAAATATGTTCAGTTAACAATTAACAGTGGTTTCAGTGCACTACCAAAATATGTTCAGTTATGTGCATATTTGACACTTGCATGATCTCACATGAGAGTAAAAACAAGATGTTTTGGTTAAAGAGAAATTTCATACATTTGTTACTTGTGCCTATAACTATAACATGTTGCTTGATGTAATATACCGGTACCATACTTTTATCATCACTTATAATCATATGGTGATACAATTCTTCCCTCACTTCTTTTAGAGTTTTGGCAAAACATTTTCTTTTAATTTCTCCAAATTATGACTACAGGCATGTGTTAAAAAATCCAACCACTTTGTATCTTCATTGTTAGTGAGGTTGCTGTCTCTGAAATTCATGCAAAGAAAAGAAGATTATTATTGAGAAGGCTAAAAATAAAAGCGAAAAGTGAATAAAATAATTCTTCTTATTCAAAATTTTAATATCTACAAAAATGCTTAAGAAATAAATTGTGTGTTACCTGAGAAATTTCAGAATATTCCTTATAAGTTCAGATACAACTTCTCCCTGTTGAATAGAGTAACATAAAATATTACACAGCAATGTTAAAGAAACTTAATCATTAAACCCTTCTCCTGCAATTACAATACATGTAATTGTTTTCATAATAATTCAAATATTGAGAATTTTGCTCATGAATTTCAGTTGCCTCTTCATTAAGCATCCAGAAATCTTTTTTTGAAGCACTTTGTCGACGTTACTTTATTAAATTAAGTTTAAGTCACTTTGTTTCTATCTATCAGATTTAAAAAGATGATTGCGAAAAATATTGAAAATAAATAATTTTGATCTCCACCACTGTAATAGAACTTGCGAGTCAAGAAACAAGACTTCAACACCTTGTGGTCTGGGTAACGACTGTCTTTAATCCATCTCTTCAATCAACCCCCTTGTGGTCTGGGTAACGACTGTCTTTAATCCATCTCTTCAATCAACCCCCTTGTGGTCTGGGTAACGACTGTCTTTAATCCATCTCTTCAATCAACCCCCTTGTGGTCTGGGTAACGACTGTCTTTAATCCATCTCTTCAATCAACCCCCTTGTGGTCTGGGTAACGACTGTCTTTAATCCATCTCTTCAATCAAACACCTTGTGGTCTGGGTAACGACTGTCTTTAATCCATCTCTTCAATCAACCCCCTTGTGGTCTGGGTAACGACTGTCTTTAATCCATCTCTTCAATCAACCCCCTTGTGGTCTGGGTAACGACTGTCTTTAATCCATTTCTTCAATCAACCCCCTTGTGGTCTGGGTAACGACTGTCTTTAATCCATCTCTTCAATCAACCCCCTTGTGGTCTGGGTAACGACTGTCTTTAATCCATCTCTTCAATCAACCCCCTTGTGGTCTGGGTAACGACTGTCTTTAATCCATCTCTTCAATCAACCCCCTTGTGGTCTGGGTAACGACTGTCTTTAATCCATCTCTTCAATCAACCCCCTTGTGGTCTGGGTAATGACTGTCTTTAATCCATCTCTTCAATCAACCCCCTTGTTACATCGTGAACCTTACATCCATCCTCCCAGTTCACGCCCACACACGCTTACCGCTCACATCACAAATCATGTGTTTCATACTCGGTCAAGTCCTCGCATGCTCATACAATGTAAACACAACAACACGTCTCTCACAACCACTAAATATTTTTTTTATGGCACTTATAATTGTAAGTTAATATAAACATTTCTGCTTTAGATGAAAACACATTTTAAGCTATCAAGGTGACATCGAATCATTTAGTTCAATGAATGGACAGAGTAGTATAGCCCAACATGCCCAAGCCACACAGACCAATGGTGGAAGTTGTGTCAAAAACACAAGAGTTTGGTGACTCAAATGACAACAGAGCATCGCCCTCCCAACTCTCATTTCAACAGACTAGATCAAAACAGGGACTCAAAACGAAGGCATTGAAGCCTAGCCCCCGAAACAGTCATGTACCTGTTGACCTCATAACTTGTGCTATAAATAATGGGAAAAATGGGGGTGGGGAAGGGGGGTGGGTAAGTGTGTGTGTGTTAGGTCAGCGAGTGAGTCCTAGGCTCAGACATTGTTGCACTTGTCTGAATGATTATAGGACCGTATCACCAGACGGTATGAACATTGTGTTTTATTATAGGACCGTATCACCACACGGTATGAACATTGTGTTTTATTATAGGACCCTATCTTGGGGGAGCTACCATCTCCTACCAAGCGCGTCCTCAGGCGGTGGATAGAGGAACGACCTTTAGATATAAAGGTTAGCCGTGAATATTGAATAAGCGGCCGCGGACCAACTGGTTTGCTGTCGTTGAGGATGAGGTGGGGTACCCCTTGGTAAGGATACTCTTAAAAAATGCCTCATAAATCCCAGGAAATGACTGCAAAAAGCGAACATAGAGCGCTTAAACTCTAAACCCGGACAGATGAGGCCGTTAGCTAGGGATAGCATTCATCTAGGAGAGAAAACTCCGAAATAAAATCAACTGCTGCCTTGCAGGAGGTGGAGGGATCCACAAAGGCTAGGGAACCTTACCCGAAAAATAAGGCAGTTATCCAGAGAGCTGAAAGGGAACCCTCCCAGATGGTTTTGCGCAGGGCCAACAACCCAGCCATGTAAAAAGAAGATTGTTACTGAAACTGAAAGCAAAGCAAACACACATAACACAGTCAGAGGCGAGAGTAGAGCTCCGCAAAGGAGACTAATGAAGCCTTGTGGGGAAAGTCAACAGAATCCCACAAGGCCGACCACCCTACTCAAACCGATGAAAAAGAAAAATTACCTCATCCACAAGGCACCTCTCAACTTGGGAACATGGAATGTCCGAACACTACTGGAACCAGGCAGATGCGCCCAAGTCGCCAAAGAGATGGTAAAGTACAAACTACAAATTCTGGGACTAAGTGAAGTACGGTGGAACACATTTGGAGAAACTAGACTTCAATCAGGTGAAATCCTGCTCTTCTCTGGAAAAGAAAATGAAGAAGACACTCATGAAAATGGAGTAGCACTCCTATTGAACAAAGACGCATTTAAGAGCCTCCTTGAATGGGAGCCAATTTCAGACAGAATAATCAGAGCCAAATTCCTATCCAGGTTCAAAAATGTCCATATCATTATGTGCTATGCTCCAACCAACCTTGCACCTGAGGAAGATAAAGTTGCATTCTATGAACAACTTCAAAGTATAATGGATAAAATACCGAAAAGAGACATACTGGTCGTCATGGGCGATATGAATGCTAAAGTTGGCAATGACAACATAGAGAGAGAGAAGGTAATGGGCATACATGGACTGGGCAACATGAATGAAAATGGAGAGATGTTTGCAAACTTCTGCACATTCAATGAGCTGGTGATTGGAGGCACCATCTTCCCACACAAAAATTGCCACAAAGTAACGTGGGTCTCACCAGACAACAAAACAGAGAATCAAATAGACCACATCACTATAGGTCGCACCTGGAGGAGCACATTGCAGGATGTACGAACAAAAAGAGGAGCAGACATTGGATCAGACCACCATCTGGTTGTGGCCAAGCTAAAAATAAAGCTAGCCAACCAAAGGCCAAAAACAGACAGGCGAATTAGATTTGACCTAGGCAAGCTCCGAAACCCACAGGAAAAGAACGAACTACAGCTAACCCTTAAAAACCGATTTGCTGCACTGCAACTAGACGATGATAATGAAGGAAACATAGACAAAACCTGGGATAACTTCAAAGAAATTATTACAGTATCTTGCAAGGAAATACTAAAACCTGCCCCGGAAAACAAAAAACACTGGATCAGCGATGAGACATGGCAAAGAATTGAAGATAGGAAACATGCAAAACAAAAAGTGAATCAAGCCAAAACAAGAAAACATAAACAACTTACTCAACAAGAGTACCATACAATTTCAAAAGAGGTCACAAAAATGCTTAGAAATGACAAACGACTATTTTATAATAAGCTAGCTGAACAAGCAGAAGAAGCAGCAGGAAAAGGAGATCTAAAACAGTTATACAAAATTACTAAACTCTTGAGTGGGCAAGAAATCTAACTACAATGTACCAGTCCGAGATAAACAAGGTAAAGTCATTTCCTCCATAGATGACCAGCTTAGAAGATGGAAAGAATATTTCCAGGAAGTCCCTAAACAGACCGACCCCTCTGAACCCACCCGTTTTGACCACAGGAGAAACACTGGACATAAATATGGAAGAGATATCCAAAGAAGAAATATGGACGGCCATCAATCAAATGAAGACAGGGAAAGCAGCAGGTGTAGACAACATACCACCGGAGGTCCTAAAAGAAGGAGGAGCTGAAATCATCAACCAACTCCACAGTATCTTCAACAAAATTTGGTCAACTGAAACCCCTCCTGCAGAATGGAAAAGGGGCTTACTGATTAAAATTCCAAAGAATGGGGATCTGTCACAATGTGAGAAATGGCGAGGAATTACTCTACTATCAGTACCAAGCAAGGTCTTTAGCAGAACGATACTAAACAGAATAAAAGATGCCTGCGATGATCTCCTGAGAGAAGAACAAGCTGGGTTCAGAAAAGGAAGATCATGCATTGACCAAATAGCAACACTCCGGATAATTATAGAACAATCTATTGAATGGCAATCTCCACTCTATGCCACATTTGTGGACTTTGAAAAGGCCTTTGATAGCATAAATAGAGAAACTATATGGTCAATAATGAGGCACTATGGAATACCAAATAAAATAACTAACATCATCCGAAATCTGTACGAAAACTTCACCTGCCAAGTAGTACATAATGGTAGACTAACAGATGAATTCCATGTCACAACTGGAGTCAAACAAGGATGCCTCCTTTCACCACTTCTGTTTCTTCTTGTGTTAGACTGGGTCACAAAAGAAGCTTATGCAAGCTCAGGAAAAGGAATCCAGTGGAACCTAATGCAAAAACTAGAAGATTTGGAGTTTGCTGATGACTTGGCCATTCTGTCCCACAGACTCCAAGACATGCAAGACAAAGTCACAGCCTTGAGCGAGACTGGGAAAAGAGTAGGACTCAAGATAAACATTCAAAAAACAAAATTTTTGAAAATAAACTTCCTACAAGATGGAGTCATCCAAGTAGAAAACCGCAACCTGGAGCAAGTTAACAACTTTGTATACCTTGGGAGTGTGGTCAGTGTAGCAGGGGGAACAGATGAGGACATCGAACGAAGAATAAATTTGGCGCGACAGGCTTTTGCCAATCTGAAACAGGTCTGGAGATCTACACACATCTCTGTCAAAACAAAAGTAAGGATCTTTAACACCAATGTTAAAACGGTCCTACTTTATGGATCCGAAACATGGCGGACGACAGAGACAGCAAAAAATAGACTCCAGACCTTTGTTAACAGATGCCTTAGAAATATTCTGAAAATAAAATGGTTCGATAAGGTCGAAAACTCCAAGCTGTGGGAGAGGTGTGGACAAAGAACAGTAGAACAACAAATCATGGAAAGAAAGTGGAGATGGATTGGACACACCCTCAGGAAAGATAACAGCAGGGCTAGGCAGGCCTTAGATTGGAACCCCCAGGGCAAGCGACAACGAGGAAGACCCAAGCGTACATGGAGACGGAGCATGTTGGACGAGGCTGGAAGGACTGGGAAGAGCTGGGAAGAACTGAAACGACTGGCAAGGGACCGTGTAGAGTGGCGAGCTTTGACAGAGGCCCTATGTTCCACAAGGAACTCAAAGGACAAATGATGATGATGATAGGACCGTATCACCACACGGTATGAACATTGTGTTTTATTATAGGACCGTATCACCACACGGTATGAACATTGTATTTTATTTCACGTTGACACCTGAAGTCACCCCTTTTTTCTTTTGCATTTAAAAACCTCTTGCTCTAGTCCTTATCTTTCTGGTTGATGTCTGCTCGGATAGCACATCGTAGCTAATTTTTAAATCCTTTTTATTAACTCGTAGCATCTGCTTGTCTGTCGCAAAAACTTTGGATTGATTTTTAACCCACTTCCTGGTATTCTATCGAACTAAAATTTTGCAGGCAGACTCGTGGCGACGATAAAAATGATCTGTCAAAATTTCACATCTATCGAGTGTACTGTAATTAAATTAATGATTATCTAGATTATCTCTATGTAGCATGTAAATGTTTATGCTAGTCAGTCACGGGTGCGTATTATATTGAATATACTTTTAGTTATGTCTTATATATAAAGGATTTATAGTCAAAAAGTTTGTTTTTATGTTATAATTTCTTTTTTTTAAAACATGCTTTTTGTTGTTTATGTTTGATGAGGAAGATTTTTGCCATAAATTCGTTTTTTCTCTCTCCAGACTTGTGCATACCATGTTGAATAACTTCTTTTTTGACTAGCCTGAGTGCAGTCCTTGCCCCACTTTTTTAACAGAGACAAAAACAAAAGAAAAACTCAGTAGGCCAGGAATTAATTCACAGATACAGATTTATCCCCAAATCTTAAAAAAATAAACAAAAAGGAAAATGGGTACTAGTTGATAGTAAGGGTGCGGAAATTAACGATTAATTTATCGATTAATCGTTAATTTTTTTTTATCAATTTAAATTATTTTAATCGATAAAAATTCGATTAAAATTAAAGAAAATATTTATAATACTTTTAATTTTTTTTATTAATAAACAATTAATTATTAATAATTAATATATTTTTTTACGTACAAACTTCTCCCGCGTAATATTATAATTTATTTTACTACTTTATGTGGACCGGCAGACGTCAACTAAAACCTGGTTGACAGCATCAGCGCAGTTAAATTTAAACATATAACTAGAAAGTTGAGCAAAAATTTTGTTTTTAAGCTAACTGCGGATGGCAAAGTCGAAGATGGTGAAAAAGTGTACTGTGTTCACTGCTATAAACAATTCTCTTTTAAAGGATCAAATACATCACTGACGTACCACCTTCAGCACAAACATCCGATCAAGTATCAACACATTGTCATAAAATTTAGTTCAAAATATTCTTAATTTTCAATGTCCGTGAGAAATGTTCAGTTTAATGATGTCATAAATTTCTATTTTTGGCTTTAATCGTAATTATCGATTAATTAATCTATAATTTTTCAAAAGTTAACAATTAAATTTAAATTAATCGATAACAGCCCTAGTTGATAGTAAAGCCAGATAAGTTTATGAGCCAATTAACTAATTCGCTACTAATGCGACTGAATGCGACATACCCCCCTCGCTACTAATGCGCCCAAATGCGACATGGCGTCTAGCAACGCGTATATAAAAAATGATCCCGCGAGAAGCATTGTTACCGTGTGAATAGCTCTCGGCTTTTTAAAAAGTAGAAACATAGCTGATTTAGTTAAAAAACCCCGGATGTTTATGTCATTTACGGTTCAAAAGCTGTGTCTTAGAAGTCGGACTGTATTTGGTCAAATTTGACAGTGTGGTTTCTGAATATTCTTATACAATGGCCTTTCATTTTCTTAACTCTTTAATTGCCGCTTCAACGTTTAATTATGCAGCAGTTAATAATTTAAACAATGAGGAATCAGATGTTGAAATTCTCTATGGCATCCGTCCATCCTCATGGGATGATGGCGTTTCCTCCTGCTCCTCTGCCCCCCTTCCCCTTTCTCCTGGCCCTTTTCTCCTCGCTCTTGACTGTAAGGGAAGCTTCCGCGACTTGGATGCCCTCGCGTACTTTAGCCCGCCAGGAGGTGCGTTCCTCAGCAATGGTTTCCCACGTTTTATGGTCTATCTGCGCCAGACTCATGTCTTTCTTGCAGACATCCTTGAAGCGCAAGCAGGGGCGTCCTCTCTTCCGCACACCAGTTGCCAGCTCACCGTAAAGCAGGGCTCTTGGAATGCGCTCCGAGTTCATCCTGCGGACATGTCCCAGCCACCGCAGGCGCCTCTCACTCAGGATTGAGTGCATGCTCAGCATATGACTCCTTCTGAGTACCTCGACATTCGTTATCTTGTCCTGCCACTTGATGTGCAGAATCCTGCGCAAGCATCGTAAGTGGAAGCTGTTGAGTTGCTTTGTTTGTTTGGCATAGGTCGTCCAGCACTCGCTGCCATAGAGGAGTGTGCTGAGCACGCAGGCCTGGTACACAGTGATTTTTGTCCTAGCAGTGAGCTGTGCATTGTTCCACACTCTTTTATTCAGCCTAGCCATTAATGATGAAGCCTTGCCGATTCTGGTTTCAATTTCCTTTTCCAGGGAGAGTGTGCTTGTGATGTTACTGCCAAGGTAGGTAAAATCATCGACGACATCCAAGGTGTTTCCCTCGATGGAGATTGCTGGAAAGCAGTCAGTTCCTTGTCTCATAATGTTGGTCTTTTTGAGGCTTATCGTTAGACCAAAATCTTTGCATGCCTCTGAGAACTTGTCGACCAAAAGTTGGAGACCTATCTCTGAATGTGAGGTAAGGGCTGCGTCATCCGCGAAGAGCAGCTCTCTAATTAAAACATTTTCCACTTTTCTCTTTGCACGGAGACGGCTGATGTTGTACAGATTTCCATCCGCCCTGGTATGGATGTTTACACCCTCGAAACAGTCCTCGAATGCATGACGCAGTAGCATCGAGAAAAAGATACCGAAGAGTGTTGGAGCCAGTACACAACCCTGTTTGACTCCGCTACAGACTGGGAAGGGTTCTGAGGTGGCACCATGGAAGAGCACTGTGCTGTGCATATGCGACACAGAATGTAGTATCTGACTCTGCCATAGAAAGAATACCAGATCTACCAGTTCTAGATCAGCTTGATGCTCCACCGTCAATAGAGGAGCTTGGTAGGGCTATCGATCATCTGAGAAATGGAAAGGCCCCAGGCAACGATGGCATTCCTGCAGAAGTCCTTAAGCACGGCCAGCCAGCACTACTGAAGCCTCTGCACGAACTCATATGCGATTGCTGGGAACGCGGTCACATCCCACAGGACATGCGTGACGCCAAAATAGTTACGCTTTATAAGAACAAAGGAGATCGCAGCGATTGCAATAACTATCGTGGTATCTCCTTACTGAGTATTGTGGGAAAGGCTTTTGCCAGAGTGATCCTTGCACGCCTGCAAATTCTGGCGCAAAATGTCTACCCAGAATCACAATGCCGTTTTCGGGCTGGCCGGTCAACAATGGACATGATCTTCTCACTCCGTCAGCTACAAGAGAAATGTCGGGAGCAACAGAAAGCCCTCTTTGTTGCCTTCATAGATCTAACAAAGGCATTTGACCTGGTCAGCCGCGAGGGTCTGCTACGTATATTGGAAAAAATAGGATGCCCGCCGCGGCTTCTCTCCATCATCGAGTCCTTCCACACCAATATGCACAGCACAGATGTTGAAATTAGTGATAGTGATACTGATAATAATTAACTCTAATCAGAGTGACAGTGACGCTAATGAGCGTTATGAAATGAAGGAGATACTGTCACTGAATCTTGGTCAGACAATTTGAGTAGTGTTACAGACAATTTAATGAAATTACAGGGAAATCATTTTCTCCCTATTGACAGCAGTCTCATAGACTACTACAAGCTTTTCATGAACTCTGCCATGATTGAGTTGTTAATTGCTGGAACAAACAGATACGCTGAACCGCAGCATAAAGCCAAGGGTAAGAAAGACCCCCTGTGGAAGGAGGTTACTAATGAGGACATATATAAATTCCTCTACATCAACATCATGTTAAGACTCAAGTAACCAATTACCAAATTGTATTGCTCAGTAGATAAGATGTTTCTGAAAGTTTCATGAGACAGTAAATGGACAAAAAGGTGACAAACAACGGAGATCGCATCCCAAAACTGCGATTTAAATTTTCAAAAAACTCTTTTCAAGATTTATTTCAAATATATTTGTGAATTAAAGTGCATCAACCTATACATTCTTTAAAAGCTCATTCAATTTTCTGTTTTTTGGTGTGTGTTTTGTAATTTTAAAATTTCATTTAGGTGTTTAAAAATATTTTTATTTAACATGGGGGTGCATGTTTTTGAGAGTAATCTCCCTTTGCTTAGTATTTTAGGGGGTGTTTAGGTTATTGCACTTAGTAGCGAATGAGTTAATGAGAAAAAAACAACTAATCTACTCACATTATTTGTAAATGTTTCATAATTGATTTCTGCATAGATCCCAGAGACAAAATCATCCACAACTCTGCTGGCTTCTGATGTCAATGTGACCAGCTCGTCTAATGTGGCTATTCCTTCTCTGGACTCAATGTCTCCATGTTTTTCAACAGATCCCTGAGCCTTTTTAATGACACTCTTCATTGTTTTCACCTGGTTATACAAAAATAGTTTAAATAATGTTTTCACCTGGTCATACAAAGATAGTTTAAATAATGTTTTCACCTGGTCATACAAAGATAGTTTAAATAATATTTTCACCTGGTCATACAAAGATAGTTTAAATAATGTTTTCACCTGGTCATACAAAGATAGTTTAAATAATATTTTCACCTGGTCATACAAAGATAGTTCAAATAATGTTTTCACCTGGTCATACAAAGAAAGTTTAAATAATGTTTTCACCTGGTCATACAAAGAAAGTTTAAAGAATCTAAAATAAAGAAAAAAATTAGTTATTCAAAGTTTAAGCTGATTAGACCGTTAAAATAAATTAGGAAATAATAATTTTATTATAGTACTACTGACCAGTCCAGAACAGTATTTAAGGACTGTAATGTCTTGCTCTGACCACGGCTGAGTATTGGGAGTCTCAACATTTAGAGAAAAGTCATCATCAACCCCTTCATTTAATATTGCCTTGGATAATAGAAAATAATTGAACTTACGACAAAGAAAACATAAGCCAGAGATTGATGACAGAAACATTTTAAAAAAATAATAAAGCAATAATTTTCTACACAAACAGCATGTTTTGAAATAGATTTAAATATTTTTGTAAAGATGATTGGTCACAATAATGCCATTAAATATTCAGCAAGTAAACAGCAGCTTTAAATATATGACAATGAAACAATCCTTGTCAGTAATTTGTTTCTGAATAATATGAAGTTTATACGTCAAAGAGCAACAATCAATTCCATCACATAATTATTTAAGTACTTGATCAAGTTCTTCCAGTGCATCATTAACAAGATCAAATGTTTCTCTCAAACATTTAGAAGCACACTCTTTGTTATCTGCAAAAAAAATGTTTGAAAGAATCCATCAACTCTTAGACTTACAATTTAGTTTAGATTTACCATTACAATTGTAAGTGTTTGTTAAAAATGTTTAATCTGCTTTGAACAATCAATTTTAAGTCGGATATAAAAATGTATATGCGCTAAAAATGTCTGATCTAGCAAAAATAGTTGTCTAAAATAGTCATTTGTGTGAGCTTGAAAGTATAGAACACATTATTCATTTAAAAATGAAGACCACAAGGGAAAAGACGGCTATGTGACATTTAAATTTTTTTTTAGTTATACCCTGCATCTAATGGTATGGCAACCGTCCGTCCTCATGGGACGATGGCATGTATTCCTGCTCCTCTGCCCCCCCTCCCCTTTCTCCTGGCCCTTCTCTCTTCTCTCTCTCTTCACTGGTACAAAGTGATTTTCGTCCTATTTGTGAGCTGCGCATTGTTCCACACTCCTTGATTCAGCCTAGCCATTAATGATGCGGCCTTGCCGATTCTGGTTCCTATTTCCTTATCCAGGGAGAGTGTGCCTGTGATGTTACTGCCAAGGTAGGTGAAATCCTCGACAACGTCCAAGGTGTTTCCCTCAATGGAGATTGCTGGGAGGCGGTCAGTGCCTTGTCTCATAATGTTGGTCTTTTTGAGGCTAATCGTTAAACCAAAATCCTTGCATGCCTCTGAGAACTTATTGACCAACTGTTGCAGTCCTGCCTCTGTATGTGAGGTAAGGGCTGCGTCATCCGCGAAGAGCAACTCTCTGATTAATACATTTTCCAATTTGCTCTTCGCACGGAGCCGGCTGATATTATATAGGTTTCCATCCGTCCTGGTATGAATGTTCACACCCTCGGAGCAGACCTCGAAAGCATGTCGCAATAGCATAGAGAAAAAGATACCAAAGAGTGTTGGAGCCAGTACGCAGCCCTGTTTGACGCCGCTACAAACTGGGAAGGGTTCTGAGGTGGCACCATCGAAGAGCACTGTGCTGTGCATATTGGTGTGGAAGGACTCGATGATGGAGAGAAGCCGCGGCGGACATCCTATTTTTTCCAGTATACGTAGCAAACCCTTGTGGCTGACCAGGTCAAATGCCTTTCGTTAAATCTATGAAGGCAATGAAGAGGGGTTTCTGTTGCTCCCTGACATTTCTCTTGTAGCTGACAGAGTGAGAAAATCATGTCCATGGTTGATTAGCCAGCCCAAAAACCACATTGTGATTCTGGGTAGACATTTTGTGCCAGAATTTGCAGGCATGCAAGGACCACTCTGGCAAAGGCCTTTCCCACAATACTCAGTAAGGAGATACCACGATAGTTATTGCAATCGCTGCGATCACCTTTGTTTTTGTAAAGCGTGACAATTTTGGCGTCGCGCATTTCCTGTGGGATGTGTCCGCGTTCCCAGCAATCGCATATGAGTTCGTGCAGAGGCTTCAGAAGTGCTGGTTTGCCGTACTTAACGACTTCTGCAGGAATGCCATCGTTACCTGGAGCCTTTCATTGCTCAGATGATCGATGGCCTAACTAAGCTCCTCCAATGACGGTTGGGGCATCAAGCTGATGTAGAACTGGTAGATCTGGGATTCTTTCTATGGCAGAGTCAGTTACTACATTCTGTGTCGCATATAGTTCTCGATAATGCTCAGTCCAACGCCGCAACTGCTGGTCTCGTTCTGTAATCATCACACCTGACTTTGACGTAATTGGAGCAGACTTTGATATTGTGGGTCCAGTGTCCTTTTTTATGCCTTCGAACTTTTTTTTGATATCTCCTTGATCGGCGGCAGATTGAATGCTTTTACATAGGTCCACCCAATAAGTGTTGGCGCAAAAACGTGCAGTCTTCTGGGCTGTGTTTCTGGCATTTCTGAGACATTGTAGTGTGTCAGGTCCTGGGGCAGCTTTATATGCCAATAGGGCTTTTCTCTTTTTCTCAGTCACGGGCAACATTGTAACCCAATGGGCCTCGAACCAATCCGCATTTTTTCTTTGCTCCCTCCCAAGGACGGCAAGAGAGGTGTTGTATATAGTGGTTCGAAGATGGAGCCATGTCGCATCAATTTTTTCTGTCGCAGCCCTATAGCATCATGAGGAATGGGTATGGCTATCTAATAGAGGGTCATAAATAGAATGTTCTGAAAGAAGTTTTATGAAAAAATTATGTCTCTAACCCTATTAAAAATTCAAATCTATTTAGTTAATTTATAAGAAATATGTATAATTTTGAACTTTAAAACTTGATTATCTTAAAACTACAATAATGTGACATAGCTGTTTCTTCCCTTGAGCTCTTCAAATTTTAAAATGGATTTAAAAAATTCAAGTGAATGTATCACTGTTTGTGATCATGGTAATATAATAACCTTTTAATAATTCCAAGCTGGCAGCATCCCAAACTCCTCCTGTCCATTGTAGCCTTTCATCTCCACTGTTGATTATCAAATATTGAAGCAAATACATTTCTTGAAAATAACACTTAAAATTATTTTATTTTCCATTCTTTAAAAAAAATAATTAATTTAAGGCTTTTGCTCAAAACTACTAACTTGGTTTCAATAGAATTAATGCAGTTGGACAAAGAGGAAACAAATCTTTCTAAATTTTCAAGCATCTGTAGCACAGTCTGCTGGAACTGACTCCGTAGTGTGTTACCTGTTTGGTAAGAAAAGTATAGGCATAAAAACCATTTATTTAACAAATATAAATTTTAGAGAAAAATATAAATCTGTAACTAATTTTTAACACAAAATAAGACACAATTTACAACAACAAAAATGTTAGTGTTAGTATATAAGTTCAAATTTAAAAAATTAGCAGCACAAGTTTAAAAAAAAAGTCACATCAATAGCTGGAATAGTGCAGTAAATTAACAAAGATCTTGATGCACATAAAAAATTTCCCACTTTGATTTTTAAAAAAATTACCTTGTGAAATGGGAAGAGAATAGTAAATAGAAACAAGTGCTAGCATGCTCTTTTCAAGTTCATGTACTAATGCTTCAGTGTTCTGCCAGAGATAAAGGAATAAGTACATTTTTTAAATAAAAGACCTGAATTTGAAATGTGAGTTTTTTTATATTTAAGAGTAAAAAAACCTATTGAAATTTTAAAAAAATAATTTAGGCTTCAAGTGGTTAACTAATAATTACAACATATTTTTACCTTAATCCAAACCTATAGACTATAGTGAGACTAAAAGAGGACTATATTGTTTTCAGGTGTCCTTAAGTTTACAATTTGTATTATTGAGTTAACGTGTAAACAAGTTTTAAAAGTTCACTTAAAAATTCCAATTAAATATAAGTTATATAACGAATTTCAAAATAATTCTTTATAGTTTTGAGTCCAAAGATTTAATAATCTTACTTTATTTGATGGAAAAGGCTGCTTAGAAAAGGCCAGTGAAAGTTTTGTAGTTTCCATCGAAAGTACTTTGAAGATAGCAGCTGAAAAAAATCATGTACTTTTGTTTAAGAGTAACCGGAATCTAAACAAATAAAAATCTATACTAGAATTTCTTA
Organism: Ampullaceana balthica; assembly: GCA_944989445.1. Classification (NCBI taxonomy): domain Eukaryota; kingdom Metazoa; phylum Mollusca; class Gastropoda; family Lymnaeidae; genus Ampullaceana; species Ampullaceana balthica. The sequence goes on along the minus strand of CALYLW010001701.1, from coordinate 81,822 downwards.
ATAAGTCTCAGATAGTCTGTAGACTGCAACCTAATTATCTGTTGCACACTCACCTACATTATTCCAGTAAAGATCTTTGTTGAAATCTGAAGGTTCCTCTCGTTTGCTCTCTCCATCTATAAAAAGTTTTAATTACAGCTTCAGTTACAGTGATAATATATTTTTCCTGAATGACGTTGCTAAAACTATTTATAAAGAAGGATTATTAGAATTTATTATTATTTTATTTCGTTTTATAATAAAATTATAACCCTAAAACTTAAGCCAAAACCTAAATATGGGTCACGAAATGTGGAGGAAAATCCCATATTTTGGCATAGGCCTAATACCTTATAATAAAAAAGGATGTTGCTAGTGTTATGACAAGACGTAACATTAGCCAGTAAACTACTGCTACGACTAGTTGTAGCAATAACATTATTTCGTGTTGTTACGACAAGTCGTAGCAACCGACACTTCGAAAAAACTAAGTCGCTATAATATCTTAACAAACTCTTCATAATATTTTATGCGCATATATAATACGATATTAATAGATCCGGGCTTATTTATATGTGTATCAATTCTAAAATCTAAATTTATTTAAATATACTTAATCTTCTCCTCCACTTTACAGAATAAGCAGTACAAAAATTACAATTTCCAGGTTTTCCAACACCTTAATTATGGTTTTATTAAAAAATAAATAAAAAATAAACAAGTGTATTGGGATTTTTAAAAATTATAAATATTTATTATTATTATTTTATAATTTTTTTTGGACGGTACTAGTAATACCTTAAAAATTCAGTTTTTAAATTAAAATTGATTATCTCAGGACAGTCAAAACTGGTTAAGTCGACGGCGTTGGGGTATAAAAAATAGCATCGAGATAACCGATGATCGAGTTAAAACGAAAACCAATATGGCGGCAAAATATTAACATGCCCTTGAAATTTCTTTATGTATGTGTTGTGCGTTAATTAGTGATGGAACGATTAATCAGAATCGTATCGGAATATCGGGACCCTATTTCTTTACTCTTTCCTAAGGTTGTTAAGACCGTTCGTTTTTAAGGACAGTTTAAGTTTAAATATAACCCTTTGTTGCGTTAGCACAGTTTTTTCACTAGTACATAACTATGCCCGCCACGACGCCGCGAGCGGTGTCTTGCGGTGATTCCCAGATTGAGTGCTACTGTGCCTTGGAAGGCACTTGCATGACTTTCCTTACAAGCTACACAAATAAGTAACCTACACATCCCCTCATTGCCCCTGAACCATTCTCTTCCTAATCATCTTCTTTGGGTCCGTACCCTCAGCTTACAATGGACTTAGAATTCCTTCGGTAACTTGATGCTAATCGGACTAACCAACAACAATGGAGTGGGAGATTGATAGATTTGAGAGTGGGGGTGGGTAAACTGTCTTGAGTCTGTTATATTATATATTTTAAAATCTGGTGAGCCTTGTTTACAGTAAGTAGCCTATGATTTTGATATCGTCCCATCACTAGCGTTAATAAATTAGTGTTTTTTTTTACACAACAGCGTTCCTTTTATTTGTCTATCATGACCTATATATGACTCATGACAAAGCAAACTCTTCTCTATAAAAACATATACACAAATAAATTAGGAACTCTTTGAACCTTCAACTTTGACACATTTTAATTAATTCTAACCAATAGTTAAATGGCTTTTGCACACGGCCACTTCATATGAATGACACAATGAGAACAGAGCAGTAGTAATTGAGTCAAAATGAGGTTGAAGGATGAATAGTTGCCAATGACAACAAGTCTGCACACGGTACATTTTGTTATTCCATACGATCCCCTCAGCTTACAATGGACTTAGAGTGGGGATGGGTAAACTGTCTGTTTTTTTGCCGTTATTTGTTTGATGAAGCTATCGGCATGCTATAAAAATGTACACACATGTTTGCTAACAACAAAAGGTATATGTGCACCAACTAACAGCAGAAATTTACAAATTTAAAATAAAAACCAACGTCGATTATCGATACAAACTTTTATTATATTCTCCAACATTGCAAACACAAAATTCGCGAGTCATTCCACTCTGACACAGCTCTGAAAAGTATCTAGACGCAAGCGGGCTGTGATGTCACCAGCACACCTCGCAAGGCTGAAACTTTTTGCGTGGCCTTGTTGGTTATAAAATAACTAAGAAGAAAAAAAGCTGGTGATTGGCATAGTACCAGAAGCAACATAGGCCTGAACGCAAGCGGGCTGTGACGTCACCAGCACACCATGCAAGGCTGAAATTTTACGCGTGGCCTTGTTGGTTATAAAATAACTAAGAATTTCAAAAGCTGGTGATTGCCATAGTACCAGAAGCAACACAGCGCTAGGAGCTAAATGCAAGCGGGCTGTGACGTCACCAGCAGACCCTGGTGAGGCAGAAAATTGTTCCCTTCCCTTGGTTATATAAAAAAAATCATAGCTAACATTTTCAAAAGCTGGCGATTGGTCATGGGGATCGAGATAACCAACGTTAAGTGGCAAATTTGACCCTTTTTTGTGCTCGTGTTATGAGGTTTCGGCAACTTAAAAAAATCGAATTAAACGATGAGAAAATGCTAAGACAAAGAGAGAATTTGGCGGTTCCAATAACAAAAACGTCGACTTAATAGGGTGTGCGAGTTAACCGAGCTCGAGTTAAGTGGGTTCGAATGTACACGGTGGCGCGGTGGTCTAAGTGATAGTGCGCTGTGTCTGTGGTACCGTAACCCTAAATATCGGTCACGGGTTCGATTCCTGCTGCTGGCGAGTTTACTCAGCTCCCACTGGGCACCCCTACGGGTAGATGATGCTCGTTAACCTTGGCTGGTAGTTCATCTAGGGAGAAGGAAACTCCGACTTCAAACCTCCGCTGCCTTGCGGCCACACCCGCTACTGGGGAAAGGCTAAGGGAGTTAACGCTGACAGAAAAAACAGGTAATGGAGCACCTACAGGCGGTCTATACATAATAGTACATTCCGGCAGCTCCTGCGACGCCAATGGCAGCCAAGCTGTATCGACGCAAGTCGTTCCCTTGGTTACACCATTGACGTGGAGAGGGGGGATATGCTGTATAGGGCAGCAGCTAATTCTCCATAATACCCACCCAGGCTTGCATCAGCTCTGGAGAGGACACTCCAGCGTCGCCGCAAGGTGTCGACAAAAACACGGGAAGCAGCAGTTACCGGTTCTAACGTGGAACGTGAGGACTATGTGTCCCGGCATCACTGATGACCTGCAGTCAATAAACGACACAAGAAAGACAGGTATAATCGATAGAGAGCTCAAGAGGCTAAATATTGACATAGCATGCCTTCAGGAGACCAGGCTCCCAGAAAACGGATCACTATAAGAGGCAAATTACACCTTCTTCTGGCAAGGCAGACCTACAGATGAACCAAGACAGCATGGTGTAGGTTTCGCGGTTAAGAACACCCTTCTACCATCCATTGAACCCCCGTCATCAGGCACAGAGAGGATCATCACTCTAAGACTCAAAACTGCTGGGGGCCCAGCAATCATTCTTAGTGTGTATGCCCCAACTCTCTGTTCAACCCCAGAAGAGAAGGGACCAGTTCTATGGAGCTTTAGACCAGGCAATAGCCAGCATCCACAAGGATGAGGCAATCTATCTCCTAGGAGATTTCAATGCTAGAGTGGGGCGCGACCACGAAGCCTGGCCCACATGCCTTGGACTCTTTGGAAGAGGAAAGATAAATGAGAACGGGCAGAGGCTTCTGGAACTGTGCTGCTCACAAGGCTTGTGTGTGACCAACACTTTCTTCAAATGCAAGGATATACACCAAGTATCGTGGAGACACCCTCGATCGCGCCAATGGCACCAGCTGGACCTCATCATCACCAGGCGTGCACAACTGGCTAGCGTCCTACTCACCCGCAGCTATCACAGCGCCGACTGCGACACGGATCACTCCCTTGTGGCCAGCAAGGTACAAATTATTGAGGAAAAACTCGTACCACACCAAGAAAAAGGGATGTCCACGCATCAACACCTTAAACACCTATTAAATAACATGCGTCGAAAATCCAAAACTGTGTGAATAAATTATTAAATACAACTTTAGACACTTCAGTCGTAACAGTAAGCACATTGCCTTTCACTATTGATATTGTTATGACTAGTCGTAACAATAACATTATTTAGTCTTGCTATGACTAAACAAAAAAAATACATATTTTACAGGCACGAGTGTGTGTATTAATTTTAAAATCTATATTTATTTAAAAAATAATAAATATATTTAATAAATTCCTCCGCTTTTCAGAATAAGCTGAACAATTGGCTACTGAGGCTATTGCTACAACTAGTCGTAACAATAAAGTTATTTCGTATTGCTACAACTAGTCGTAACATTAGTCAGTAAGCTATTCCTCCAACTAGTCGTAACACAAGATAGAAATATTTATGTTACGACCATTTCACTTATTTACTAAAATCCAATGTCTAAGTTTTTGTGACGACATGTGACGTCATTTATGGGCGGTCCATTTACTTTATATGCATATATAAATAATATGCATAATATACGATATGGATAGATCTGGCTTTATATTTTTACAAGCAGGAGTGTGTGTATTTATTCTAAAATCTAAATTTAAAAAAATATATTTAATCAATGTCTCCGCTTTTCAGAATAAGTAGTACAAAATTTACAATTACCAGCACCCTCATTGTCAATTGTGGTTTAAAAAAAAATTAAATTAAAAAAAAATTCTGCCCTGCATTGGGGTTAGACATATCAATATCAGTATTAACAACAATCAATCATCGCCTAAACTTCATCTAGAGATGCTCATGTTAAATTACAATTTTTTAAAAATAATTACTATTTGTTGTGAAATGGACACCAGTCAAGTTTTTTACCTTTAAAATTCATTAATCGGCTTACCTAGTAATCATGAAATTTGACTATGAGAACTGTTTAACTAAAGTTTAGTATTAGTATTGACAGTATTAGTATATTAGTTGTAACAGTACTAGTAGCCAGTAAACTACTGCTAAGACTTGTCGTAACAGTAACAGTAGCCAGTAAACTACTCGTAGCAGTAGACATACACTTCAAATTCGAATAAAAAAAGACTTAAATTTAAATTTTAAAAGAGGTTTTGGGGGCCTTACTAAAAAATTAATAACTTTTGAACCACTTAAGCTAGAAAGTTGATCTTTATGTTTTTAATTTACTAGGCTCTATACAGCTGTAGTATTTTTAAAAATAATTTGAAATTTTTACCCAAGCCCAAGTGAAAGTGCCTACAAATAACTACAATTAAAATAATAATGCGCAAATAATTTCTCCTACCCTTGATTTGTAACGATACCAGAGAGATGTTTTCTTGTAGATTCTTAAAGATATCTGTTTGATTGCCAACCAAGTCATCAGATGCCATGTTGATTCTTCAGACAGTTATTTGGGTAATTTTGTAATAAGTTTCTAAAAATTTCACTTAAGAATTAAGTTGACTTCTATTTTGCCCTGTGCGTCTTTTTTTTTCTCAAGAGTTACCGTTACTGATGTGCAAGAGGGTAGTCAAAATAACGCATTGTCAGTTTCGACCGAGACAATTTCATAATTGTGTAACAAAAACATTTGTTTATTTAGATTTTAAGATAAATATTTTTGAAATTGGGGACACGCGTTGGTCGAGTTACATACATTAAATTACATTCATTTACAATTTTTGCAAGAACTCTTAACAGTTTTATGTCAAGAAATCTGCTACGTCATGAGTAAGTTTTTATTTTAATTAATGTATATGTACAATGTAATTCAATTAATGTAAACAGTAATGTGAATACAAAAAAACCTATTAAATAATCAAATTTGAAAGGATATCAGTGTATTTTTCCTTCTCTTGCAGAGCAATTTACTTAGTAATGATTATCCACTATTGCCACTATCATTATTGCATTAGAGACTAGAAACACAGTTTCACCAAACTTGGAAGGTTAGTCTTTAAAAATGTGTGTCATATATATTAAAAAATTATTATAAAAGTAAAAGCACTGAAGACCAGTGGTAAGGAAAGTTTTGCAAATTATGTCTTAAAATCTGTTTCATTCATTTACCAGTTATTAAATAACATGAAACGACTAACTATTTTCATGTAATGATACCAATAAAAGAATATTTGTTCATGAATGTTTAAATTTAATCCAATTTCTAGTCTCATGTTAAAGCTGATGTGCGGCTTAGAGAATGGTACTGGACAGGTCACCTTAACTTAAAAAAAAACACTATAGGAAATCCTTAAAAATACGAGCAGCGTTTTTAATAAATACTTTTTAACAATACAGCAAAATATGAGTGTGCATATGTAAACACCCTCAAGTGATAATGAAAAAAAAGAATAAAGATTTCTTTCTAATTACTGAAAAATGTAAGAGGACATGGAATCTTAGAAAATGATTAAATTAAATGAACTCACAACCATATTCAAATTAAATTACTTATTTATTTATAGTTATGGATAATAATAAGTATCATTTCATTGTAAATGTATTTTTACACATATGGAAGTGGTTGGTAAATTATATGATAGCATATGAAGACATGTGATATAAATTAATAGTGGAACAAGATATGTTGAGGCTTCAAAAGAAAAGAAAATTCAGGACTATAAATACGTTGTTGGGCATGACAATAAAACTGATGTTGGTGAATTCTTCATCAAATTATACAAAACAAGAAACAACAGAAAATGTGTAATAAAAAATATGAATCTTCTATTTTTGAAACTTAACATTGTGAGTTAAGCTAAGCCCCAATTGAAATGTAAAATTAGTTCATGACCAATTTTCCATTTCCATGTTTTTTTCAATGGTGGAAATAAATGTTATGCCAACTTTAGAAATAAAGAGACTCTCGGAAATACTTCAATAAAATGAAGAATTGAAGTTTATTTAGTTTTGACATACTTTGAAGAAATGTGACATCATACATTTTACTGCTTAAGAATGCATCCTCAAATGTCAGGACTCAAATAGTTTTAAATATATTCTCCAAGGGAGGAAATATATGAAATAATTTTAAATTACAAATTTTCAGTTAAGCAACCCCAGCCAGGCATTGTAACAAATATATAAAATTGCTATAAAATAATTTTAAAAACTTGATATTTTTATCAGGCATTAACAAGAAGAAAGTAAGGAAATTCTTTTCACTATGCCAAAAAAAATAAGTGTCCCTATGCCTGTTGAAATTGCACCATGCACAACTAAAAATTAGGAACAAAAACTTTTAAGTTGTGACCTACATTCAAATTCAGTAACAAATTTCTGATTTTATGACAAGATGGTTCATAAAAAACAAAAACAACATGTGTAACATTAATTAAATACTTCTTATTTAACAATCATTTACCATTACTCTACCTTTTAAATCAAAAATGAAAAATGACGCAAAAACTCAGTTAATAATCAGAGTTATCAACAAAGTATTTACTAGAGTAAAACTCAAAGTAAAATTAACACATTTTGAATGTACAAAACATTAAATATAAATTTCTTTAGGATCCCTGCTATTTGCTATTTTATATAAAAGTTTGCTTAGTGAAATTGCACTGTAATCTTAAAAGAAAATCATAACTATAACCATGTTTCGATTTAAAATGAGACTTCTGTTTAAGTGATAGGAAAACTATACAAATTGGTTATTTCCCTCAATATTTCCACTGGTTTATAATAAAAAATATAAGTGTAGGAAAAAATATTCCTTTATAATATATCATACATATATATTAATCAATAATTGTGATGTGAAATCAAATTCTAATTTAAATTAACATTAAAACATCCACTTTTAAATATTTGTATTCATGATTAAAAAAATAATAATGGCATTTTTGCTGTAACATGCATGGCTTCATATGTAAACAATTTTATTAATATTTATCTCTCATCCTTATATAAAAAAAGTGGGCTTGCCAAGATGACGTACAAAACAATTTATCTAGGTTGTAAGATAAAAGATCTGGCTTCTCCACTGCCCCAGCATTTAACAGGAATTCATCTCATCCCACCTCAACAGCAACAAGACCATGACAGGAACAGCAACAACACAGTAAAGGAACTGTTCATTCCTGCCTAAGACATTCAGGGGCAGCTAAGACAAGAAAACTTGACAAATACATCATGTAGAATAGGACTGTGATAGGACCGTGATAGGACTGTGATAGGATCGTGATAGGACCGTGATAGGACTGTGATAGGACTGTGATAGGACCATGATAGGACTGTGATAGGACTGTGATAAAACTTTTAAATACAATACAAGTTACCCAAACAAATTGTGTCATCAAAACAATAAATTCAAGCTTTATTATTGACTAATAAAATATAAACGTTTCTGCTAATGCCTTCATCAACCCTTAACAAGTGTCTATTACTCATGTTGTTTTCTTGCATCCTTCCAGTTCTTAATAGTCTCCCTGAGTAGCCCTTGCCTCCAACGAATATCCCCTTTAATATCAATATAATAATCGGCATCCTTGCGTCTCAAGAGACGATTGTGCATCACCGTTGGGTTGGGTTGCGTTTCCTCGTGTGGCTGTGAAGTCCTATCCTTGAGTGACAATCTTTCCCACAGCTTTTGCACACGAGTTCTGTGCTTAACAATGTTTTGACCTTTCTCCTAGCTCTTCTGTCTGTAGCCTCCTTCATCCTGCACTCATCGGCTACTATGACACCCTCTTTGACAACTGTGCACCATGTAGATCGGTCTTCTGCTTTACATTCCCAGTCACCTGTACTTATTCTGGCTGCTTTCATGACTCTGGCAGACATCTTTAAATCGGAGACGTGGGTTACCTGTCTTCCTCTCTCCAGATGCCAGTTCTCCATATAGCAGGTCCTTGGGGATACGACCCGGGCTCATTCTTTTAACATGTCCTAGCCATCTCAGGCGTCTTTTACTAAGGATTGAGAACATGCTTTGGATATTGGCACGCATCAGGACCTCACTATTTGGCACTTTGTCCTCCCATTTAATGCCAAGGATGCGACGCAGGCACCTCAAGTGGAAGCTATTCAGCTTGCGCTCATGGGATGTATAAGTGGTCCATGTCTCGCTTCCATATAGCAGCGTACTGATGATGCAGGCTCGATAGACACACAGTTTTGTTTTCTCCGTTAACTTGGTGTTTAGCCAAACCCGTTTATTTAGTTTAGCCATTGTGGCAGCTGCTTTGCCAATTCTACTGTTTATTTCGTCCTCAATGGACAGTGAGTTGGAAACCTTGAACCCCAAGTAGGTGAAGCTGTCCACAACCTCCAAGTTTTCATTGTTGATATTGATGGTAGGAGGAGAACATGCATCTTGGGCCATGATATTTGTCTTTTTCAAGCTGATTTGCAGACCAAATTGTTTGCAGGTGTTGGAGAAGCTTGACACGAGTTGTTGAAAACCAGTTTCTGTGTGTGCTATCGTCCGCAAAAAGTAGCTCACGAATTAGGACATCTGTCTTTTTGGTTTTGGCTCGGAGGCAAGCAGTGTTGAAAAGTCCTCCATCAGCTCTGGTGTGTAACCAGATTCCATCACTGCTATCCTTGAATGCGTATCGAAGCAATACAGAGAAAAATATTGCGAAGAGTGTTGGTGCGAGTACACAACCTTGTTTAACTCTGCTGCTGACTGGAAAGTCTTCTGACATAGCTCCATCGAACTGCACTGTACCCTGCATATTTTCATGGAACTGTCTGATGATGGCGAGTAGGTGTGGGGGGACAGCCGATTTTTTCAAGGATTTGAAATAGCCCACTGCGACTGACTAAATCAAAGGCTATCTACGCCCCCTGTGACTGACTAAATCAAAGGCTATCTACGCCCCCTGTGACTGACTAAATCAAAGGCTATCTACGCCCCCCTGTGACTGACTAAATCAAAGGCTATCTACGCCCCCTGTGACTGACTAAATCAAAGGCTATCTACGCCCCCTGTGACTGACTAAATCAAAGGCTATCTACGCCCCCTGTGACTGACTAAATCAAAGGCTATCTACGCCCCCTGTGACTGACTAAATCAAAGGCTATCTACGCCCCCCTGTGACTGACTAAATCAAAGGCTATCTACGCACACTGTGATTGACTAAATCAAAGGCTATCTACGCCCCCTGTGACTGACTAAATCAAAGGCTATCTACGCCCCCTGTGACTGACTAAATCAAAGGCTATCTACGCCCCCTGTGACTGACTAAATCAAAGGCTATCTATATCTATAGAAACATTGCAAACACTCTCAACATTTTTAATAGCCAGAATGATAAAAAAAATTGACCGTGGACCATTCAGATAAAGTAAGTGAGATCTGTGATGAGTTTTAATACACAAAAGAAAATATATTCAAAGCATTCAATGTCACTGAGAATAAACTAAAAATATCATAAAGAAATTTAACTGTTGTAAATAATCTTTTTTTTTAAATTAAAAAAATAAAAATAATAGTATATCAAGAATATTACATTTTCTCATTGGAACCGGGCTAACTAAATAAGTTAATCACAAGAACAACAAAAGATAACAATTATGTATAACAGTTTCTTTTTATCAGTTATTCAAACAGAATTATTTACATACCTAATAATGGAAGAGGGAAACAATAAGGTAGATTTCATTTTAAAAAAATGACTTAATGAATTATATACCAAAACAAAAATGTTTTCTTTTATTTTTTTAGAAAATTTAACATTTATTAACATTATTAAATAATAAGTGGTTTATTCAATTTATTTTTATAAAAATTATTGTTCATTATCTTTTTATGTAACTTTAAAAACCTAATATAAATAGTAATAGACTTCATTAAAAATAAATGCTTACAATTAGTTATATCTGGTATGCATCATTATTTTGTAGTGGCAATATTTTCCATTTGACATTGGTAGTATCTTTAATTATATCAATGTGACAAGACTTTTAAATGATTAAGACCACTCAAGTCAAATAATATTATTATATAAATTTATAACGCTCTTACAAAAATTAATTGGAATTTTGAAATAATCAAATTTTCTCCCCAAAAGTTATTTGAAAAACACCTAGTGATAAATGCATTCAATATTAATTTTATTTACTGGAAGACTTGAAAGTGGTATATATATGAGGAATAGTTCAATTCATTATCATTTATTTTCTCAATCTGCATGCCTGGTTATATCGGGTCAATATTGCTAGAGACACAAATTGAAAAACCGTTATTATTATTAACTGCTATTATTATTGATGATTTCAAATAATCAATCTCATTAATAAACTTAGGTTTTACTATGGCTCTCAACAAGAGGCTTTAAGCGCTATACACTTTTGCTGTTCACTAATAAATAACTGCTACAGCTTTGAAATGGCTGAAGCACGCTTGGATTTTTCAACGTTGTAGACATCCAGCGCTTCCCTGTAAGTGGCTTCTTTCATTCTAACAAGGCTGTCCCGAGGATATCCTGCCTTGCCATGGAAGCTTTTAAGGACTCTGATAGATTCACTAAGCAAGAGGTTCTCCGAAGGCATGGCACTAATTAGGCCGCAATTGAAGGCCTCCTCTGCTGTGTAGCGTCTGCCAAGAACAATTGCTTCACTCAAATTCTTGCCATACCCTATTTTAGCTCTGAAATGAGAAGATGTGCATTATATATATACTTATTTAATAAATGACATGGATGGCTAGGTAATGGAAAGAAGATAATTTAGTTCAACTTAAACAGCATAAGATCATATTTATTAATGGAGCAAACAAATGTAACTTTTCAGAAATAAAGTGTTAGACTTATTCAGAATAACTTCTTCAGTGCAAGTTTTACTGGTGGAGTTTAATAATCTTATTTACTACATTCTACATTGCAAAAGGAAGAGAAAAAAAATGAATTATTAAATTGTGTTAAATGCTTTTAAATAAGGTGCCAAACATTTAGATAAAACACTTTTTTTTTCTTCTGTATTCTTACTGCTTTTTGCTTAGCTGAAAGATATTTCTTGCAATTTTTATGCTTCTTTCATTGGTTTTGGTGTAAAGAAAAGATTTATAGAACTAAAAATAAAGTTACATTTGAGGAAATAAAAAAATAACAGTGTACCTCAAATATGCAAAGTGAAAGCCAGTGAACACTCTGTCTATGAAGACTTCATTAAAACAAAGCCAGCCTCTGTCTATTCGCATAGTTCGCAGATCATGTGCAAATGCTATGAGCGCTCCCCCTGCATACGCATGACCTGAGTAAAATTAGACACAGTATCAAAAACCAATCTTTTCCTCTTAGTTTCAGGCCATTAAATGAAGAATCCATATTGAAAGTCAGTATTGATTTAAAGGAAATGAGTCTGATTTAGAAAGTACATAAAGCACTTAAACAAAAGCTTCAGTTTAATCAATTTATTTTAATGAAAACTAAAGTTTGTTTGTTAAAATATCCTCAAAAACATTCCAATCAAATACATACCATTCATAGCTGCCAAGGTTGGCAGAGGAAAATAAAGCAATCGTTTCAAAAGAGATGCCAAAGAGTCTACAAAAATGACCAGGTCATCATGTTGAAGTGTTGCCATCCACTCCAGATCTAGACCATTGCCATAAAATTTGCCAGCTCCAGTTGTGATGAGCCCCTTGTATGTATCATCTCTTTACCATAGAAAAACAAATGTGAACAGCATGTATCATCTCTTTAAACAATCAGCATAAACACATGTGAACAGCATGTATCATCTCTTTAAACAATCAGCATAAACAAATGTGAACAGCATGTATCATCTCTTTAAACAATCAGCATAAACACATGTGAACAGCATGTATCATCTCTTTAAACAAACAGCATAAACAAATGTCAACAGCATGTATCATCTCTTTAAACAAACAGCATAAACACATGTGAACAGCATGTATCATCTCTTTAAACAAACAGCATAAACACATGTCAACAGCATGTATCATCTCTTTACCATAGAAAAACAAATGTGAACAGCATGTATCATCTCTTTAAACAATCAGCATAAACACATGTGAACAGCATGTATCATCTCTTTACCATAGAAAAACAAATGTGAACAGCATGTATCATCTCTTTAAACAATCAGCATAAACACATGTGAACAGCATGTATCATCTCTTTAAAACAATCAGCATAAACACATGTCAACAGCATGTATCATCTCTTTAAACAATCAGCATAAACACATGTCAACAGCATGTATCATCTCTTTAAACAATCAGCATAAACACATGTCAACAGCATGTATCATCTCTTTAAACAATCAGCATAAACACATGTCAACAGCATGTATCATCTCTTTACCATAGAAAAACAAATGTGAACAGCATGTATCATTTTTTTTAACAATCAGCATAAACAATTATCTTAACCTATAAAAAAAGTGTACATACGTCATACATGGAAAATAAATTGAGACTTTATTTCAACGCAAACAATTTGTTAAAAATTGAACTTTTTCTTTATTGTTTTAAGATCTTATGATTCATTATTTGAAGTTGACAGGGAACCTCAGCAAATCTGTAATCAGTTTCTGCTATTGAGGATATATCAAATGAATATTATATATAGTTTTTATATTTACCTTTCAACATCATCCAACAAAATATTGAATGAAGTTACAAACTCTTTGTTTAGTCTGTTCTCTCCTCTATCTATGACAATTATTGCTATATCATGAGAATGATAAAGAGAGAATCCATTCAGCTGTTTATCTGGCTTGTGAAGATGAGGAGTAGTCATGCTTATATAATTTCAGAGGGATCTGCAAATGTCAACGGAAAAAGCCTTTAAAGAATTTTGGGTAAAAAGATAACCACATTATAAAAAATAAAAATGAACATGAAATTATCATAATTTAATGTTGGTAGTTGATGGGCTAATAATAAAAATGTTGAAAAATTCTCTTGTTGAAATTTTAGGGTTTCTGCAACAGAAAATCAGGATAAAAGATTCAGTGCTCATTTTTTTTTCAACTAGATAATAGGTCTGTTAAATTATTCCACAGTAAATGTGAAGATTTCATTTTCAAAAACATAAATATGATATAACAATACATTATCTAAACTTACAGGAAGATTTATGATACACAATTTTAAAATAATGTACATGTCAAAATTTTAAGATACAAATTAATTTTTTTTTACAATCATTGTCTTCACCAATATTGTTAAAACAAAATTGACTCAACACCAGCCCTTACCCCTTTTCTCACTTACCCAGATTTCCCAAGTGATTAAATATTTTCAGTCAAAAGGAAATCATTGAGTAACAAGTCAGATAGAATCAAGAATTTTTTGGAGCGGGACAAACAATAACAAGCCAGACATAAATGGCATATGATGCACATAGATCCTAAATTAGTTTGGTGGTCAGGGCTTGTTTTGTCATCTATGTGCCCTGGGTCAGTTGCAGCCTCAACTGACTAAGAGAAAAGCAAATGTTGTCACAGAAGCCTGTGGATATTGCCTCAAAACCAACGACAGAGACTCCAGAAAGTAAAAAAACACTCCAATGTGAATTGTACTGTAGATGAGGAAGTCAGACCACATTAAACTGACTCTTCAAGATCTATACTGGCTTTCTGTGGGTGAGCGAATATATAAAAAAAAATTTGTTACTGACTTATGGTCTGCACCACAGTATTAGAAAGAATTAACTACAAAACATGTTATCTATAAAGAGGTTGTGTTCCTCTACACACTCCCTTCTGGAAGTTCCCAGAATGGATAGACACAGGAAGAAGTCCTTTGGTGAGCTCTTCTTTGAATCAGCTAACCAAACTTATGGAACAGTCTTCATAAATTTTTGAAGGAGAGTGACAACAACTACACATTTAACACAAATTTGAAGACTTTTTATTTAAGTGAATTTTTTAACATCAGAGAGTGCTATAGACTATATATAGACGAAATCCATCATCAGATCATAATCATATAAATTATACCATATTATAGTATAGGCCTAATATAACTATATAGGCCCTTAAATATATTATGTTATATAGTATATAGTTAGGGGACAATTCGATTTATATAACTATACTAATACCAACTATATTGTTATATCGTTATAGTTATAGTATAGGCTATACCATATACTATAAAAGTACAAAGTGTAACAAAGCCTTCTCTTAGTTAATTTAGGGTCATAAATGCCAAACCACCTTCACCTAGCCTATGTAGTACTCACTTAACTTACTGATATTACTATTAAAACTATTCTTTTATTTTTATTTTATAAAATTACAATAATCTATATTTATTGCTATGCCTATGCACTTATAAATGACTTTGTTACATACTTATACTGCTACACTATAATAATTTAAACTATCTTATCTTATCTTATCTATACAGACGCTCCTTCTATGCAGAAGATAGTTGCGTCCACAGACCATGACAGATGATCTGTTGGCAAGTGATGCAGCATTCACAGGCCACGGCTTTGTGGGTTCCACGCATTACCCAGCCGCCTAACTACATGTAGTGTTAGGTACCCATTCGGAGCGGGGTGACTCAGGGACGCCCTAGGCCCCGGGAACAAGCCCTTGCCTTCACACGGATTCGAACCCGTGACCATCGGTACGACAGTCCAGTGCGCTGCCACTCGACCACCGCGTCCCCTGAAGAAACCAGGAAACTAATTGTCTTATCTTATGTGTTACAGTCCCTACTTCTATACAGAAGATTATTGCGTCCTACACTTATGTATGGTTTGTGTCTCGACCTGCATTCTTACTAGAGTTTTAAATGTTGATAAAGTGTTGGTTTTCCTGGTTTCTTCAGGCAACCCATTCCACGCCCGAATTCCGGACGGGAAGAACGAGAGTTTGTTCTTGCATACAGAATAAGGAAGGTGTTTTTATCCTTATGTCTATCTGAGCGTTGTATTAAATTATATTTGTGTTGTATTTCTAAATTTGAATTAATTTCTTTATGTATTATTTAGGGCTGCGGAAATTAACGATTAATTTCTTGATTAATCGGTAAAAAATTTTACGATTAAAATTTTTAAAAACGATTAATCGAACCACCAATAATAAATGTACTGGAAGTCAAAAAGTAAAATATTTCGGCCGATAAATATAAACTAATTTCCGGGCGATTACACAAACATTTTGGTTTTAAACTATTGACGGACGTGAATGTTCAAAATGTTGATAAAGGTAATTGTGTCCATTGAGAGAAATCGTTTGCCTACCATGCAATGTTCCCTCTAAGTCTAAGCTTCGTTGGTCCATGTTCAAAGTTAAGAAAAACTCGTGTGCAAATTTGCACACCGTCCATTTTTTGTGCAATATTTTACAAAATTTGCTTCGCGGTGATTCTAAACTCCTGTGTGACATCGGTCAAATATCTGCGCAGCCGCACTGCTTAAAGGGAACATTGCTACCATGGTTCTAACACTTGGCTTACATATCACCTGCATACCAAACATCCACTACAGTATCAGAAACTTCAGCTGAGACAATCTAAAGCTATGTGAACGATTGTTCAGCTCGGCTGTTTATATTGTCAATAAGACCTGCTCATCGCTTGAACCAAATAATGTCAATACATTTGTCTGTTTGCGTTGTTGGTTAAAGATGTCATATAAAGAAGACATTCCAGTGTTGTTTCGATTTTCAACAATTTTTTTTATAAATGTTACTTATGACACCATACATTTCCATTTATGGCTTTAATCGAAATTAACGATTAATTAATTGTTAATTTTTCAAAAGTTACCAATTAAATTTAAATTAATCGTTAACAGCCCTAGTATTATTACTACTTTACTCTTGGTTCTTCTATCCTCTAGTGTTTCAAGGTTTAATGATTTAACTAATGGTGCTATTCTTGTAAGTTTTGAATATTCTTGGCAGCTCTTTTTTGAATTTGTTCTAGTTTATCAATGTTTTCTTTGGTGGATGGATCCCATACAGAAGATGCATATTCTAGTACAGGTCTCACCAAAGTGAGGTAGCTTTTTAGTTATATATTCTTATTATATCTGTAAAAGTTTATTTTTAGAAAGTCTGAGGTTTTGTTTGATTTTTAATAACTTCATTGACATGGGGATTCCATGATAGTTTCTCATTTATTATTACTCCTTAGGAGTGCTTTTTTTGTGATGGTACGCACCGGAACGGCATACCGGCACCTTTTTGAATTTGGGAAAAAAATATTACTTTTCTTGTATTTTAACGTTTATTACATGTATTATTGGTTAATTATAAAATAAAATTGTTGTAGACATTTAGTATCTTTGCAGTTGTGATTTAGCTTGCATCGAGGTGCGAACTGGTAGTTATAGTTAGGCAATCCATCACTGAGTACCGGCACCTATTTTTTTTTACAAAAAAAAGCACTGCTCCTAAGTATCTTGTATCTTTAGTTTGGATTAGTTCTTCTCCATGAATGAAATATTTTGTGTTTGTTTCTTTTTCTTTGTTACTCTTAACAGTTGACACTTTTCTGGCTGGAAAGACACACTCCAGTAAGTCTCCCATTTTATTAATTCATCTAAGTCTTTTTGTAAAATTTTGCTATCTAGTTCTGATTTAATTGTTCTATAGATTATACAAATACAACCATCAGCAAATAACCTAACTTTTGTTCCTGTTGAGATGTTGTTGGGCAAATCATTTATATAAATTAATTAAACAAAACCCGTAAAAAACACAGTTTTTGACTATAAATCCTTTAGACATAACTAAAAGTATGATCATTATAATACACATCGCACGACAATCCAAAATATAAATTTTTTTAGCTATGTCTCATATATAAAGGATTTATAGTTAAAAAAAACTACTACAGTCTGCCTGCTAAATTTCAGCTCGATCAGATCACAGGAAAAGGGTTATAAAAACCTGTTTAACATAATGTGCACCGCGCAACAGACTAGCATAAACATTTACAGATCGGGAATGTATTTTAAAAAAGTATGGTCAATATAATACGCACCGTGACAGTCTAGCACAAAAATTTACATGCTACATAGAGATAATCTAAATATTAATTAATTTTATTACAGTACATTCGATCATTGTGAAATTTTGATAGATCATCACCACGAGTCTGCAAAATTTCATCTTGCTAGCATATGGGGAAGTGGGTTAAAAATCGATCCAACGTTTTTGCGGCAAACAATCAACCAGATGCCACGAAGTTAATATAAAGAATTTAAAAAGAGAAAGGGACCTGGCACAGTTCCTTGTGGAACTCCTGAGTTAACCGTTATTGGTGCAGATTGAGATTCATTAATTATTACAGTTTGCTGTCTGCCCAAAAGTAAAAGGGAGTCTTGGATCCAGCAATTAGGCCTATCTTCTTATCTATACAGACGCTCCTTCTATGCAGAAGATTAATGCATCCACAGACCATGACAGATGATCTGTTGGCAAGTGATGCAGCGCTCACAGGCCACGGCTTTGTGGGTTCCACGCATTACCCAGCCGCCTAAATAGTGTTAGGTACCCATTCGGAGCTGGGTGACTCAGGGACGCCTTAGGCCCCGGGAACAAATCCATGCCTTCACATGGATTCGAACCCGTGACCATCGGTACGCCAGTCGAGCGCGCTGCCACTCGACCACCGCCTAAGGCTAAGACTAAGAGTAAGAGTATTTTTAAAATTTTAATACAGTGATTCAGTAATAAATTATATTACTAAATATATGTTAATATGATCTGACTAATCTGAATGCTGCAACTCTGTAACTGACGGTGAACTGGGTATACGGCCCACGGCACTGTATAACTATTCCCGGTATAGTGGTTACTGTGGACCGTGGACACTGTGGTCGTGGTATTGATAGTCATTGATAGTTAGTATAAGAAATAAGAAGTACTATAAGTTAGTGACAGTTCAGTACATCATCAGATGATCAGTACAGTCTGCATATATTATATAGTATATAAGTATATATCAATATATCACATTCATATAATTTATATGAATCATGAATAATATAATATCAATTATCAGTGTCAGTGATATAAGTATAATATACCGATACCGTTCATACCGTTGTCTTGGGCCTTAAGTTCAGTAAGTTAAGTCTTAAACTTAGGCCCGTACTGGTTTCCAATTAAAATTGTGCCTTCTACAATTACTGATAATTACAAGCTTATGCTTAAAAGAATACATACAATAGTTAAGATTTAAGAATAACCCATACTTACTTCAGTCCAGTAGATATAAACATTGAGTTGAACTTTAACCTCTGTCTTTCCGGAAGCTGTATGCCGTATACCAATTAAAAGGTGAAAACAAAAAAGAGCTTTTGAAAGAAAATAAAAATAAAATTTATATTGTAACAATTCTTGATGATTCGTGCCATGGTCTATTCAGCTATTTGAAGCATGCCACTGAACCACACCTCCTCTTTATTCCGGAACTATCAAATCATTGTCTGCCTATCTTTGCTGATAAATGCACCTCTGCCTCTACCTTTAAAAAATTATAAATTAAATAGACTTAAAATATGTAGAAAAACAAATTTCAAACATAACAGCTGTTGCTTTTGGAAAACTGCAAATAAACCTTGACCTTACATTCAGCGAAACATTGTACCTCCATTATACCCATGAGTGATTCCCCTGGTTATCATTTTTGCATAAAGTACATTTTCGGAGCATAGGCCCTACATTAGCACCACTAGACTTTTATTGGGCGAGTGAGGTCGGTTTTGGAAATGGAATGTGGAAGGGAAGTTTTAGTTGTATGTAGTCTATTGCACGTGTTATTTATAATAGATTTTCATAGAAGTTTATTTACAGTAAAACAATTTAAACCTTCAACAATTACTAGAAACAATTTATTAATAAACCAATAGAAAGCTTGGGGCCGTCCATAAATGACGTCACGCGATTTTTGCCGATTTTTGACCCCCTCCCCCCTCATCACGCGTTGTCACAAAAACTTAGACCCCCCTCTAAAAATACGTCCAGGGGTGGACTGGGGAGTCCAAGCGGCCCGGGAAAAAAAACCCAAAAACGGCCCTATCTTCATAACTTTTATTTTCCTTGTGCATTTTCTCCATCCAAACGTGAGGGCCTAGGCCGCCAAAGTCATGGGTCACTTTACAAATTACTATATACAATAACAAAACTAAAAAAAAACAATAAATCGCATTTTTAATTTATATTTATAAATAAAATATCAAGAATGCGTCAATTCAAGCTATAAATCAATTTATTCGGACTCTCTATGATGGTGTTTAAAGTATAAGCAACTTCTTTGAGCTGGGCGACATTTCGGCTACATGATCTATAATTGTGTCATTATTCAGTTCACTTAAAACATCGGGCCGATCTTGAATAATTGTTTATCCCATATAGGTATTTAATAAGTTTTAGCTCAGAAAAGCTTCTTTTTCGGAAGCCAAAGTGACAGGAATAGTTTTTTTTAAAAAAGAAACTGCAAAATATAAACAGGATCGTTGTAGGTAACTGCAGGAATTATGGAACTCAATGATTGGAACTCTTCAGCAAGCATGAAACCATCAAGGTCCTTACTTTCGCAGGCAGTTAGCTTCTCTCGCGATTTATACAGCAATTCAGTAGATCATTGTTTTGTAATTTATGAAAATTAAAAAGAAATCCAAAACGAGTCATGATGCCTTAGTATTTGTTCAAATTACATGTCCATTGACATGATTGCATATCAACAAACTAGTAAAAACTCTGTGCTAATTTTTTCTTGTGCAGCTACAAATCCTTCATCTTCTCCTTCATATATAAATTGTTTTATTTCGACCATTTGCAAGTATGTTACATGATCTCAACTTCAGTTAATAGACCGACAGAAATATTTTCTAATTCTTTGCTGGTGCAATTAAATTGCGACAATATGTCGTACCAAAAAGCATTTGAAACAATGAAATTAAAGTTATTAAGTAGTTTTTAGATCACTAATTTGCTATGGTACTTTGAAAAGTTCATCATCCATTTCTCCTGCTTGATATCGCGCAACCTTTGCGCTTTCCACATGGCTTTCCAATTTTCTTTCAGTGGTTTCACAGAAATATTTCAAACAAACTTGGAAAATAAAACACATCGCTTTGTTGAAGCAGAAAATAAAATATAGATTCGTTAAATTATACCAAAAAACGTCATTACATCAGGACAAGTTTTTACCATATAACATAGCAGCAAGTTGTAGCTGTGAAGGGTACAATTACAATACTTGTAAAAGACGACCTTGTACGCCTCACTTATGCCTATCATATTCGCACCGTTGTAGAATCCTTGACCGCGGATATCAGAAACATCTAAGCCCAATTTTCTCAATTCCAATAGTAAGACATCAAGCATTTGTTGCCCAGTATTTTCTTCCATTTCTAGAAAACGTATGAAGTGCTCATGAGTTACTTCAGAATATCCACCTCCTTGGCTTACATAGCGCATTGTCAGTGACATCTGTTCTTGTTAACATTGGCTCGGTGTGCAATCAAGTGTTACTGAAAAGTATTTAGCTGATTTTACTCTTCATACAATAATTTTCCTTACCGCATTTCCCATCAACGAAATGAGTTCGTTCTGAATGCGCTTTCCTAAAGTAGTGATCATGAATTACATCAATTTTTATTAATCATATATTTTCCTGCAAAACCAAAAATAAAATTTGCCAGCGATTCGACGAGAGCCAGAAAATTTCCATTTTGTGCCCCATGTATTTATCAACTGAACTACGAAATAGCTGAGCGAGAAATTGGGACAATGGCCATAAGACGTTGAAATATACTATGTCAACGAACCTTTTCACTGTTTATTATTTTTTGGCGTGGCTTGGCAATTGTCATTGTTTTGTTAACATGTTTTTCATCTCAAACCATTCCAAAGTAGATGTAATTTTATGTCCCTTTGATTAATCATGATCAGACAGTCTAACACATTTTTAAAAATTTCACTTACCATAGCAAGTTTAAGCCTAAAAGTGGCGTTCTCGTTTTTAAAATGTTCTGAATCCATAAATGCTTACTAAAATACGCTAGGAAAATTACTTTTTGGATTAGGATTTATGATTATAATATGTTATTATATTAGTACGGAATTTTTCTACTTATTTTATCCTGAAAAAATAAATATAAAGTTTTCTAGTTACGTTGTTATAAAAAAAATAATTGCGTAATAGTAGTAAAATTGAAAAAAGTAGTAAAAATGTTTAGTCAAAGCGGGGGCCCTGAAAAGTGCGGGACCGGCCCTGATTTCAGTTTAGAGAAAGATCTCTCACAAGCTAATGGGTAGACGACATAGTCAATAAGAGTTTATATGCACCAAAGAGATGTTTGTATGTTTGCCCATAGAAACTGTATTTATGTAGTACAGAAAAGCAGCAAACAGGACATTTTTTTCAAGATTAATTATTATTATATCACTGGTCCTGGCGGCCCACCGGGAATTTTCCCGGTGTCCCGGCGGCCCAGTCCACCCCTGAATACGTCACAAATGTTTGACCCAACCCCCCCCCCAAAAAAAAACAACAACAAAAAACAACCTTTATTTTCTATTTGAAAATAAGTATGTTTCAAATCAATTTTATTGTCATTTAAGTTAAGTATTTATTATTTATTTAGTGAAGATCTACATTTTAATATCGTAACCCGCGTGAAGCATTTTTTAAAAAACATTTAACCTGCCTTTAGAAAACGAACTGTGTTAACATCCTTAGCTTATATTTTATTTTAATGCATACAAATTAAACATTGACTATTAATCATCACGGTTAACGTCTTTGTTTAGAATAAATAATTATTTAAAAATAACATTTTTAAAATGTATTTTTTAAAAATCCCTCAATTGACCGACGGGCATCCCGTAAGAAAGAGGTCGGCGAACAGAGGTAAATAATCTAAACTGGGGTCAAAAAGGGAATTCTTGGGTGTAATGCATACTCATTTGGGACATATAACATCCACTACAATCAGCTAGATATACTAAAATACGTCATGTGTGCGTGTACGCTTAGAACATATACCCATTATTAAACCGGTTCCTTCCAGAAAATGCATTTTTTTTTAAATTTGACAACTATGTAGATTTCTTACCTACGCACTATATGAAGACACCTAAATCTACCCTACTTTCATTTATATTGACACGAGTGACAATAATCTTAATCCACATGACTTGTCTTTATCACGTATCATTTCTGTGATATTTAAAATTAATGCCTTAAAAACAGAGCTAAGAAGAAAAGTTGTTTTGTGCTCCTCTCGAATTGCGATTGTCAAGAATTTGATGCATTCAATAAAGTTAATGAATACTTGACTAATTTTAAATGTCCAAGGGCGTTTGACCAAAAACCAATCGAACAATTATATCAAACTTAAAACGTTTTTAATTCTATCAAATATATTCCCTCCCCCCCTCCCCTTTTAAAGAAAAAGGATATTCCGTGTCATTTTGACTTACAATATCTACACATAATCCTATTTAGATAATTTTTAGACACTTGTCATGCTTGTAAAACTCACCAGTAGCTTTTTCGGGGGGGGGGCTAAGGACGCTCCCCCAAATCCCCGAGTCATGTGAGCAGGACCTAGAGTCTGGGGGGGGGGCTAACGCATACATAAACTTGTATATTTTGGAGTAACGGGCAAAAAAGTTTTACGACTCCTGCCACGAGAGAACCAAAAGGAGCTGCGGTTACATCACAAATGCTTTGATGTCAACATCAAACGACGCAGTGTAACAATTTCATATGTTATCTTGTGGATTCTCAAACTTATGGATTATAATTAGATTTAATTTTAGTGTCTTGATAGCATACGCCAACCAGCGTCTGATGGCCTACCGACCGGCACATTGAGAAGCACTGATTTTTTTTTAAAGAAAATAAATAAAGGTAAAAAAATGATTACAAGCGGACTAAAAAGAAGAAAATAATGTAAAACTTGTAAGTTCAAGTACTTTCATTAATATGACTAAATACGTGGGGCGGGCGCTTATGAGGTTTAACATATGCGGCTCACTCATACTCTCACTTATAGATCTCTCTTTTGCCTTCTAAATTAGAAATCTTTAATTTTTATACCAAACACCCACCCCACGTTTTTAGTCATATTAAATTAAAGTACTTGAACTTACAAGTTTTAAATTATTTTCTTCTTTTTAGTCCACTTGTAAAAACGTGGTGTTTAAAAATCATTTTTTTACCTTTATTATTTTTTTTTAAGGCCACTAATAAAAACTTGGTTTTTAACAATATTTTTTTACCTCTATTTATTTTACCAAACACCTCACAAGCGCCCGCCCAACGTTTTAAAAACATTGTGATGTGGTCAAGGGGCGAACTCGCGACTGCTATTACAAGCCGACGGTACAGATGCTTCTATATAGACTATAGATAAACTAAAAAATTCAATAATTTAATAACGGTACATTCGATCGATCTGAAATTTTAAAACAATGCATTGTCATCCAAGATCTATCTGTGGTAAAATTTTCTGATCTCCAGGACCACCAGAAGTGGTTCAATTTTACGTTGGCAGATTTGAAAAAATCTTGGACAAACCAACAATGCCAAACCAAACGAAAGCGAGTTAATAAAAACGTGGTAAAAAATAGAAGTAAAAAAAAGATTTTTAAAAACCACGTTTTTATAAGCGGACTAAAAAGAAGAAAATAATTTAAATCTTATTAGTTCAAGTACTTCGATTTAATATGACTAAAAACGTGGGGCGGGCGCTTATGAGGTTTAACATATGCGGTTCACTCATTCTCTCACTTATAGATCTCTCTTTTGCCTTCTAAATTATAAATCTTTAATTTTTATACCAAACACCCACCCGCCCATGAGACGACGACAGACAGAGAGACAGACAGAGAGAGACGGCGGTGAAGTTAATATAAGGGATTTAATAAAACAAACCCGTAATAAAACAAACCCGTAAAAACAAAGTTTTTGACTATAAATCCCTTATATATGAAACAACTAACAGTATTGATTATTTTCAAACCCGACAAACATACAGACTGAATCTGTCTTAACTCAAGTTTGCTTCATAACCCTGAGGGGAAAAGTCTGTTCACCGATTCGCTTGACCGAGCTCAGCGTGACACGTAAAATGTAAACAAAAGCACCCCGTCGCTTCGTTGGGTCGCCTCAATGCGTCAGCTCAAACTTTCACGTGGCAAAAAAACAACAAACCGTGAATTTAAATTACATACCTCATATAAGGATAAACTAAAAATGCATTAATTTAATTACGGTACGTTCGATTGATCTGAAATTTTGATACAATGCATTGTTAGGTCAGACGGGTCAGTGTGCCAAATTTCAGCTCGATCGAATCACGGGAAGTGGGTCATTTTCGACATTTCTTTTTCCGCCCGCCCAGCCCATGAGATGATGAGATGATGAGATGATGAGACGGCCGCGAAGTTAATATAAGGGATTTAAAAACAAGGTTTTTGACTATGAATCCCTTATATATGAGACATAACTAACAGTATTTATTATTTTCAAACATTTACAGACTGAATCTGTCTTAACTCAAGTTTGCTTCATAACCCGAAGGGTGAGAGGGGAAAAGTCTGGTCACCGATTCGCTTGACCGAGCTCAGCGTGACACGTAAAATGTAAACAAAAGTGCCCCGGTGCTAAGATATGTCGCCTCAACGCGTCAACTCAAACTTTCACGTGGGAAAAAAACAATAACAAACCGTGAATTTGAATTACATACCTCATATAAGGATAAACTAAAAATGCATTAATTTTATTAAGGTACGTTCGATCGATCTGAAATTTTGATACCATGCATTGTTAGGTCAGACGGGTTCGTGTGCCAAATTTCAGCTCGATCGGATCACGGAAAGTGGATCATTTTTGACTTTTGTTTTTCCACCCGCCCGCCCATGAGATGACGACAGACAGAGAGACAGAGAGACAGAGACGGCGGTGAAGTTAATATAAGGGATTTAAAAAGTCCTTAAATAAATTTTAAGCGACCAAATATTTCAGTGGAAGTTTTATTTAAAGTTACCCTTTTGATGTGACGCCACATTTCTTCAACCCCCTCCCTCCCCCTCGTCACGCATCGTCACAAAAGTGTGACCCCCCTCCCCCCCTAGGTGCGTGACGTCATTTATGGACGGCCCCTTGGATAGTCTCATGAAGATCATGATACAAACATATTGTTAATGCAATGCTATAATATAGGTGTCAGAAAAATTAAACCTCACAACAATCAGCAGCAATGACGAACATGCAGTGGCGTCACTAGGGGGGTGCGGTGGGGGGCGGGCGTTTACGTTAAACGCGAAAACTTATTAATAACAAAATATCAGTTAACATGCAATATTAAAACAGTCCCAAAAACTATAATAAAACAAATTAGGCACACAAATAAAGAAAAGAAACAGCCGCAACAGAGAGAGAATTAAAATGGCTTGACATGAAAGAGGCGGTGTATTTTGTTTTAATGAAATAAAGACAAGTGGGCTTTGACATATCGACACCATGGACGAACCCCACCTCACTACTCCCTCCACCACAGTGGTTGGGGGGAATACGATTTTTCTCCAAAAACAAATGAGATGGATTTTTTTTTAAAGAGGAAAATTGTGTATTAAATGTCTTAAAGCCGGGCAAA
The DNA here is from genome assembly GCA_944989445.1 of Ampullaceana balthica. Lineage (NCBI taxonomy): Eukaryota > Metazoa > Mollusca > Gastropoda > Lymnaeidae > Ampullaceana > Ampullaceana balthica. Next base: position 55,244 of record CALYLW010001701.1, on the reverse strand, counting down.
CTTTGATATCTATGTTAATATAATGTACTATAAGAAAATTAATTTTGTATAGTATAGGTACTTTTTAAAATATCCTTTAACACGAAATTATTTTCACACGAAAACATTTCAGTCTTGTCGATTTCGTATGAGAAGATTTTTCACTGATAGATCACTTGATGCGTACGTTCGGCAGCCGAAGTAAAGTTGATTTTGAACGACACTGAATAGAAAAGCACCCGCGCAACTGAAGCGACGAAATTTTAACGTTGAAAACTTCTGGTCTGACCATTATATAGCATATTATTGAATATATAATCTGTTATATTCAAGTATTTTGTCCTCAATTCATAATTCCACTTTCTTGCAGCAGTAAAGGTAAGCGATTGAATCATTTATTTGATATAGTTAAAAGAGGGAAAGATATTGAGAATTTACACGATTTATTTTTGAGTCAAAATGACAAGATCTACCTTTTCCGGTTTAAGTAATTCTTTAATCATGATTTACTTCAATTTTGAACGTTAATAAAGTAAGCCAAATCACACTTAAATTTTTGAGCACGTTCAAGAGTTAAACAAATTTAAAAAAAAATTAATAGATGTTCTTTAAGTATGACAGACAAGACTTAAACGTAAAAAAAAATGTCATTCAATCAATTAATAAACTATTTTTTTTTAAAGTTCAAGGCTTGTCTGACATAAATTGGGAACATTTTCCTTCCTTAAATTGTTGTCACATGTCATTAACGAGCGCACGATGAAAGAGCGATAACAAATCAGCTCTTTACCTCGTTGGTAGTCCATCTTGAAACATTAGCATCTATTGGAACAGTCGCCTCCAATCTTCATCTGCCCTCTTTTGTTGTGTGCTATTTTACGGGCCACCGTCACGAAATTAATTAGTAAGTTACACCAAGCAGTGGCGTCACTAGGGGGGTGAGGGGTGCAGATTTCACAGGATGACACCATCACAAGAGGTGACAACCAATGTTCCCTTTAAGCTGCGCGGCTGCACAGATATCTGACCGACACCACGCATCAGTTTAGAATTACCGCGCAGCAAATTTTGTAACACATTGCACAGAAAATTAGTGCTGAGGTAATTTGCACACAAGTTTTTGTACTTTGCACACAGACAGCGAACCTTAGAGGGAACATTGGTAACACCAAAATTTAAAATTATGTATGTTACCGTTATTTGGGACTGGAAGACACGGAGGAGTTCTATTGGGTTAAGTCGTGATGGGGGGACACCATGAGCTGACGCCCCGGGTGACACCAACCCTAGTGACGCCTCTGCGAACATGGTTATGCCGATGCTTCGCTCCTTGTATGTTATTTCAGAATACGAACAAAGGATTATATACTGATGGTTCCGGAGTCAAATATAACGAACCGAAAGTAGGTTTTTTGCAAAAAATCTTGAGTTTACTTAACTAGTATTACACATTTATATTTCAATTATTAAAAATTCATTTTAATTTTGATTAATTTTTTTTTGAAGCTCCCAAAATACCGTCTTTGCATTTTGTTTCGTTTTGGCGTTAGAGGACTTAAGTGTGTGGTGGTCGAGTGGCAGCGCGCTCGACTGGCGTACCGATGGTCGCGGGTTCAAACCCTTGTGAAGGCAAGGATTTGTTCCCGGGGCCTAGGGCGTCCCTGAGTCACCCAGTTCCAAATGGGTACCTAACACTGGGTAATGCGTGAATGCTGCATCACTTGCCAACAGATCATCCGTCTTGGCTGTGGACACAATTATCTTCTGCATAGAAGGAGCGTCTGTATAAATAATATAGAAGATAGAAGCCCCGCCTACTGCTGTAATGGTGACTGGCTAGGGCGGTTCTTCTCGTCGTCGAGGGGATATGCGCCATTTTGGGTCAACTGGTGGATTTTTGGAGGTAAGTAATGCAAGGGTCTGGTCTGAGGTAAAAGCACCTTGTCTACACTGTACCCACCATGAATGTCGGTCAACTGCGCTACTCCAGTCTCCGTTTGGCCATGGCAAAATCATGTCGATTAATTTGTGCTCATTGCCCTGCATACACCTTTTGTCCCCATTTTACTTTTTTTTTCTTTATGCTTCTATCCTAGGATGATGCTTATAGATATTATCGCAGAGTTATCAATACGAATAACTCGCAAATAGTTGTTTTTATGGCAATATGTGTCTTTCCAAGACGACTTTGGCCAAACTTATTGGTCATTTCAGATTATTCTCCAAATTTGTCTCCCCTATCAAGGGAGACTACTATGCAACTGAAAAAATAGTTTAAAATTATACATATTAAACAATAAAACTTTGCGCATTTCAAACAAAACATTTTTCACATTTCTTTTCAATTTTAATTATAAATCTTTAAAATAAAAATATGAAGAAAAAAACGTGTGAGTACACAGGAAAATGCTTTCTACTGCAGCCCGTCTCAATATCCTCGGTATGGGTTTAGTGAATCACAGTGGTCTATTAGTTTTAGTGAATCACAGTGGTCTATTAGTTTTAGTGAATCACAGTGGTCTATTAGTTTTAGTGAATCACAGTGGTCTATTAGTTTTAGTGAATCACAGTGGTCTGTTAGTTTTAGTGAATCACAGTGGTCTGTTAGTTTTAGTGAATCACAGTGGTCTGTTAGTTTTAGTGAATCACAGTGGTCTGTTAGTTTTAGTGAATCACAGTGGTCTATTAGTTTTAGTGAATCACAGTGGTCTATTAGTTTTAGTGAATCACAGTGGTCTATTAGTTTTAGTGAATCACAGTGGTCTGTTAGTTTTAGTGAATCACAGTGGTCTGTTAGTTTTAGTGAATCACAGTGGTCTATTAGTTTTAGTGAATCACAGTGGTCTATTAGTTTTAGTGAATCACAGTGGTCTATTAGTTTTAGTGAATCACAGTGGTCTATTAGTTTTAGTGAATCACAGTGGTCTATTAGTTTTAGTGAATCACAGTGGTCTGTTAGTTTTAGTGAATCACAGTGGTCTATTAGTTTTAGTGAATCACAGTGGTCTGTTAGTTTTAGTGAATCACAGTGGTCTATTAGTTTTAGTGAATCACAGTGGTCTATTAGTTTTAGTGAATCACAGTGGTCTATTAGTTTTAGTGAATCACAGTGGTCTATTAGTTTTAGTGAATCACAGTGGTCTGTTAGTTTTAGTGAATCACAGTGGTCTATTAGTTTTAGTGAATCACAGTGGTCTATTAGTTTTAGTGAATCACAGTGGTCTGTTAGTTTTAGTGAATCACAGTGGTCTGTTAGTTTTAGTGAATCACAGTGGTCTGTTAGTTTTAGTGAATCACAGTGGTCTATTAGTGTCAGTGTTAGTTTTAGTGAATCACAGTGGTCTATTAGTTTTAGTGAATCACAGTGGTCTATTAGTTTTAGTGAATCACAGTGGTCTGTTAGTTTTAGTGAATCACAGTGGTCTATTAGTTTTAGTGAATCACAGTGGTCTGTTAGTTTTAGTGAATCACAGTGGTCTATTAGTTTTAGTGAATCACAGTGGTCTATTAGTTTTAGTGAATCACAGTGGTCTGTTAGTTTTAGTGAATCACAGTGGTCTATTAGTTTTAGTGAATCACAGTGGTCTGTTAGTTTTAGTGAATCACAGTGGTCTATTAGTTTTAGTGAATCACAGTGGTCTATTAGTTTTAGTGAATCACAGTGGTCTGTTAGTTTTAGTGAATCACAGTGGTCTATTAGTTTTAGTGAATCACAGTGGTCTGTTAGTTTTAGTGAATCACAGTGGTCTATTAGTTTTAGTGAATCACAGTGGTCTGTTAGTTTTAGTGAATCACAGTGGTCTATTAGTTTTAGTGAATCACAGTGGTCTATTAGTTTTAGTGAATCACAGTGGTCTATTAGTTTTAGTGAATCACAGTGGTCTATTAGTTTTAGTGAATCACAGTGGTCTGTTAGTTTTAGTGAATCACAGTGGTCTGTTAGTTTTAGTGAATCACAGTGGTCTATTAGTTTTAGTGAATCACAGTGGTCTGTTAGTTTTAGTGAATCACAGTGGTCTATTAGTTTTAATGAATCACAGTGGTCTATTAGTTTTAGTGAATCACAGTGGTCTATTAGTTTTAGTGAATCACAGTGGTCTATTAGTTTTAGTGAATCACAGTGGTCTGTTAGTTTTAGTGAATCACAGTGGTCTATTAGTTTTAGTGAATCACAGTGGTCTATTAGTTTTAGTGAATCACAGTGGTCTGTTAGTTTTAGTGAATCACAGTGGTCTATTAGTTTTAGTGAATCACAGTGGTCTATTAGTTTTAATGAATCACAGTGGTCTATTAGTTTTAGTGAATCACAGTGGTCTATTAGTTTTAGTGAATCACAGTGGTCTGTCAGTTTTAGTGAATCACAGTGGTCTGTTAGTTTTAGTGAATCACAGTGGTCTGTCAGTTTTAGTGAATCACAGTGGTCTGTTAGTTTTAGTGAATCACAGTGGTCTGTTAGTTTTAGTGAATCACAGTGGTCTATTAGTTTTAATGAATCACAGTGGTCTGTCAGTTTTAATGAATCACAGTGGTCTGTCAGTTTTAGTGAATCACAATGGTCTGTCAGTTTTAGTGAACCACAGTGGTCTGTTAGTTTTAGTGAATCACAGTGGTCTATTAGTTTTAGTGAATCACAGTGGTCTATTAGTTTTAGTGAATCACAGTGGTCTATTAGTTTTAGTGAATCACAGTGGTCTGTCAGTTTTAGTGAATCACAGTGGTCTGTTTGTTTTAGTGAATCACGGTGGTCTATTAGTTTTAGTGAATCACAGTGGTCTGTTAGTTTTAGTGAATCACAGTGGTCTGTCAGTTTTAGTGAATCACAGTGGTCTATTAGTTTTAGTGAATCACAGTGGTCTGACAGTTTTAGTGAATCACAGTGGTCTGTTAGTTTTAGTGAATCACAGTGGTCTGTTAGTTTTAGTGAATCACAGTGGTCTGTTAGTTTTAGTGAATTACAGTGGTCTGACAGTTTTAGTGAATCACAGTGGTCTGTTAGTTTTAGTGAATCACAGTGGTCTGTTAGTTTTAGTGAATCACAGTGGTCTGTTAGTTTTAGTGAATCACAGTGGTCTGTCAGTTTTAGTGAATCACAGTGGTCTATTAGTTTTATTGAATCACAGTGGTCTATTAGTTTTAGTGAATCACAGTGGTCTGTCAGTTTTAGTGAATCACAGTGGTCTGTTAGTTTTAGTGAATCACAGTGGTCTGTCAGTTTTAGTGAATCACAGTGGTCTATTAGTTTTAGTGAATCACAGTGGTCTGTCAGTTTTAGTGAATCACAGTGGTCTGTTAGTTTTAGTGAATCACAGTGGTCTATTAGTTTTAGTGAATCACAGTGGTCTATTAGTTTTAGTGAATCACAGTGGTCTGTTAGTTTTAGTGAATCACAGTGGTCTGTCAGTTTTAGTGAATCACAGTGGTCTATTAGTTTTAATGAATCACAGTGGTCTATTAGTTTTAGTGAATCACAGTGGTCTATTAGTTTTAGTGAATCACAGTGGTCTGTCAGTTTTAGTGAATCACAGTGGTCTGTTAGTTTTAGTGAATCACGGTGGTCTATTAGTTTTAGTGAATCACAGTGGTCTGTTAGTTTTAGTGAATCACAGTGGTCTGTCAGTTTTAGTGAATCACAGTGGTCTATTAGTTTTAGTGAATCACAGTGGTCTGTTAGTTTTAGTGAATCACGGTGGTCTATTAGTTTTAGTGAATCACAGTGGTCTGTTAGTTTTAGTGAATCACAGTGGTCTATTAGTTTTAGTGAATCACAGTGGTCTATTAGTTTTAGTGAATCACAGAGGTCTGTTAGTTTTAGTGAATCACGGTGGTCTATTAGTTTTAGTGAATCACAGTGGTCTATTAGTTTTAGTGAATCACAGTGGTCTATTAGTTTTAGTGAATCACAGTGGTCTGTCAGTTTTAGTGAATCACAGTGGTCTGTTAGTTTTAGTGAATCACAGTGGTCTATTAGTTTTAGTGAATCACAGTGGTCTGTTAGTTTTAGTGAATCACAGTGGTCTGTCAGTTTTAGTGAATCACAGTGGTCTATTAGTTTTAGTGAATCACAGTGGTCTGACAGTTTTAGTGAATCACAGTGGTCTGTTAGTTTTAGTGAATCACAGTGGTCTGTTAGTTTTAGTGAATCACAGTGGTCTATTAGTTTTAGTGAATCACAGTGGTCTATTAGTTTTAGTGAATCACAGTGGTCTGTCAGTTTTAGTGAATCACAGTGGTCTGTCAGTTTTTGTGAATCACAGTGGTCTGTCAGTTTTAGTGAATCACAGTGGTCTATTAGTTTTAGTGAATCACAGTGGTCTGTCAGTTTTAGTGAATCACAGTGGTCTGTTAGTTTTAGTGAATCACAGTGGTCTATTAGTTTTAGTGAATCACAGTGGTCTATTAGTTTTAGTGAATCACAGTGGTCTGTTAGTTTTAGTGAATCACAGTGGTCTGTTAGTTTTAGTGAATCACAGTGGTCTATTAGTTTTAGTGAATCACAGTGGTCTGTCAGTTTTAGTGAATCACAGTGGTCTGTCAGTTTTTGTGAATCACAGTGGTCTGTAGTTTTAGTGAATCACAGTGGTCTATTAGTTTTAGTGAATCACAGTGGTCTGTTAGTTTTAGTGAATCACAGTGGTCTGTTAGTTTTAGTGAATCACAGTGGTCTATTAGTTTTAGTGAATCACAGTGGTCTATTAGTTTTAGTGAATCACAGTGGTCTGTTAGTTTTAGTGAATCACAGTGGTCTGTTAGTTTTAGTGAATCACAGTGGTCTATTAGTTTTAGTGAATCACAGTGGTCTGTAGTTTTAGTGAATCACAGTGGTCTGTTAGTTTTAGTGAATCACAGTGGTCTATTAGTTTTAGTGAATCACAGTGGTCTATTAGTTTTAGTGAATCACAGTGGTCTGTTAGTTTTAGTGAATCACAGTGGTCTGTTAGTTTTAGTGAATCACAGTGGTCTGTTAGTTTTAGTGAATCACAGTGGTCTGTTAGTTTTTAGTGAATCACAGTGGTCTGTTAGTTTTAGTGAATCACAGTGGTCTATTAGTTTTAGTGAATCACAGTGGTCTATTAGTTTTAGTGAATCACAGTGGTCTGTTAGTTTTAGTGAATCACAGTGGTCTGTTAGTTTTAGTGAATCACAGTGGTCTATTAGTTTTAGTGAATCACAGTGGTCTGTTAGTTTTAGTGAATCACAGTGGTCTATTAGTTTTAGTGAATCACAGTGGTCTATTAGTTTTAGTGAATCACAGTGGTCTGTTAGTTTTAGTGAATCACAGTGGTCTGTTAGTTTTAGTGAATCACAGTGGTCTATTAGTTTTAGTGAATCACAGTGGTCTGTTAGTTTTAGTGAATCACAGTGGTCTATTAGTTTTAGTGAATCACAGTGGTCTATTAGTTTTAGTGAATCACAGTGGTCTGTTAGTTTTAGTGAATCACGTGGTCTATTAGTTTTAGTGAATCACAGTGGTCTATTAGTTTTAGTGAATCACAGTGGTCTATTAGTTTTAGTGAATCACAGTGGTCTGTAGTTTTAGTGAATCACAGTGGTCTGTTAGTTTTAGTGAATCACAGTGGTCTATTAGTTTTAGTGAATCACAGTGGTCTGTTAGTTTTAGTGAATCACAGTGGTCTGTTAGTTTTAGTGAATCACAGTGGTCTATTAGTTTTAGTGAATCACAGTGGTCTGTTAGTTTTAGTGAATCACAGTGGTCTGTTAGTTTTAGTGAATCACAGTGGTCTGTTAGTTTTAGTGAATCACAGTGGTCTGTTAGTTTTAGTGAATCACAGTGGTCTATTAGTTTTTAGTGAATCACAGTGGTCTATTAGTTTTAGTGAATCACAGTGGTCTGTTAGTTTTAGTGAATCACAGTGGTCTGTCAGTTTTTAGTGAATCACAGTGGTCTGTTAGTTTTAGTGAATCACAGTGGTCTATTAGTTTTAGTGAATCACAGTGGTCTGTTAGTTTTAGTGAATCACAGTGGTCTGTTAGTTTTAGTGAATCACAGTGGTCTATTAGTTTTAGTGAATCACAGTGGTCTATTAGTTTTAGTGAATCACAGTGGTCTGTTAGTTTTAGTGAATCACAGTGGTCTGTCAGTTTTAGTGAATCACAGTGGTCTGTTAGTTTTTGTGAATCACAGTGGTCTGTTAGTTTTTGTGAATCACAGTGGTCTGTCAGTTTAAGTGAATCACAGTGGTCTGTTAGTTTTAGTGAATCACAGTGGTCTATTAGTTTTAGTGAATCACAGTGGTCTATTAGTTTTAGTGAATCACAGTGGTCTGTTAGTTTTAGTGAATCACAGTGGTCTGTCAGTTTTAGTGAATCACAGTAGTCTATTAGTGTTAATGAATCACAGTGGTCTATTAGTTTTAGTGAATCACAGTGGTCTGTTCGTTTTAGTGAATCACAGTGGTCTATTAGTTTTAATGAATCACAGTGGTCTGTTAGTTTTAGTGAATCACAGTGGTTTATTAGTTTTAATGAATCACAGTGGTCTGTTAGTTTTAGTGAATCACAGTGGTCTATTAGTTTTAATGAATCACAGTGGTCTGTTAGTTTTAGTGAAGCACAGTGGTCTATTAGTTTTAGTACACCCATGTTATCAAGCAAGAACAGAGAACGTTGGTTCACATTCTAAGCTGTAGGATCGTAGTAATATGTCCAAGAAATTAAGATGTTTATGCCCAAAGAGTCCCGAAATGGTTTGAGAAAAGAACGATTTCTTACACCACAGAGTCCCACCAATACTCAGGGCATATCACCGACACTGGAATTACCCACATATATTTATACGGAAATAAAATTGAATATAACGAAACAAATGTTACATTCTAAACGTTGATATTCTTAAGCTAGTCTACAGTTTGCCAGTTTGTTGTATTGTTATCCAACTCTTTGCTCGCTAATATAAATCAATTTGTGCTATATTTTTTATATACAATTCCAACTATTTCACAGTGCTAATTTGTGTATGACAATTTTTTCTTTGTTTACTAAAAACATTTATTTAAGAAAATGAAAGCCCCCCCCTCCACCCCCACACACACTTTTTTTCCAAAGCTTATGCAGGGGCGACTAGTTTAAACAGTGAAACCACCATGAGTAGGGAGAATATAACGTAGGCAGTAAGGGGGGGGGGTAAACTGATAAAATGCCAGCGTACACAAAATAATCATTAGGTTCATAACGTTGTAATAAAAATGTATAACATCGTAATAACAAATGTGAACAGTATTTTCGCTATCTTTAAATTTATCCTCTCATCATCTCCCTTTATCGCCATATGCCATCACGACTTATCCCCCATGTCAGGGCTACTTCCCACGCGTGACTAAAGCGCGTTTCTCGGCATTACCGCCCCACACCCCCCAACCAACATAGGTTCGCACATAACACTTGGAGCGCTGCCGTAAGTTTACTTTAAGTCCTACTGCTGTACTTCCGTCAACACGAGTTGCTCCGGCAATCAGCTGGGTCTCTCATCAGACGTCAGACGTCAGGTCTATTTGCAGGGAGTGCCTCTGGTCCGGTACACTCGGGGAGTGAGATCACATGAACAATAATTTGACCCCTCCCTCCCCCTTCCCTCTGTCTTATGTGCTGAACGCCGCCCCCGCCCCCTTGTTCCCTCACTTAAAAATAAGAAGAGAAAACGAAATAACAAAACGGGCCTGAGTTTGGTTGAGTTCGGTGTTGAAATTTATTTCTGACAGTTAGTCGGTTAGCACTGGAGGGAGAATACCTTGATAAGAAATCCTCAAGAAGCCCGTACAGAGATACCGTGAAAGGTAGGTCACGATTGTTGCTGTACAGAAATGCGTTCATTTTATTAAAAAAGTATGACAAATAATATTGCAAGTAAAAAAAGAGAAATAACTGGTCTCACAAAAGTCATATGTCAGTGACATGTGTATTCAATCATTCAATTACTTGATATGATATTTCTTTTGTATGTTAATCTAATATTTTATGGTTCGATTACTATCCATATCTTTATTTATTTTGTAGTGGTATGTGTTGGTTTTAGGATTCACACAGAAAAGGACTCGTTTGTGAGTGAATCTTTAACAATTCATCGTTTGTGAGTGAATATTTAACAATTCATCGTTTGTGAGTGGATATTTCGCAATTCATCGTTTGTGAGTGAATATATAACAATTCATCGGTCAACGCAAATGTTGATAAATGCAAGGAGACAACTTGAGTTCATATCAATTTCATAGCTCGATTCTCCACACTGAAATCTTCGTGATTAACTATAGGGCTCCAGTTGTAGGTAAAGTAGGTTTCTGGGTCTGTTCCCATTGTCTCTGCCAACGTTCGTCTTCTGGTTGTTAGCTGTAGGCAGGCAAGTCCAACAGGGACTTACCTGTAGTCAAACATTTGATTGTGTTAATTAAGCCACGTTTAGGAATGGAACTCAATTTTCTCGATCTCACTGAAAAGCTTTGCACTGTTTTAAAAGTGCGTGTAGCTATTTATCTTGGAATTGTAACTCACTGGATGAGTATCCTGTTCTACTTGAATTATAATCTCAACTTTACAATATGAACTTGTTTCTTGTCGTTTTGAGTGACGAAGCATTGTTTTTTAATCTGGCATTTTAGCAGACCGCCCGTGTTATCTGTTGTGAAGACGCTTCAAATTAACTTAAAGTTATGGTCGCGTTAAAAATAGCGACACAATCTCTTCATAGGGTTGACGTAAACAGGACACATAACTTACGGGGAATCAAGGGGGACAATCCACACACAATTGAAACTCATTCTATCTATATGCCTAATAAGTTACAGTATTTTAATTATAGGTAAACTTTCTGTCCATTTATGGGAAAAAAAACCAGTTATAAGAAAAATACAGCCAGAAACTATTATTAAACTTATTGAAATATAGGGTTGAATTTTAGTACAAGTTGAGATTTTTAATTGTCTAATGTCGTGAAGTAAGTTGCGCCCCTTTCAGAGCAATCACGTGACTTTTTAGCGCAGCCACCGCCCTCCCCCAACGCCGTCATGTTTACGATCACTACTCACTGTAATGAAAGTTGGTTGTTAAAAAATTTCACCATGATTTCTGGATCCTCTACTTATCCGACACCCCTTCAACCTGTGGAGCTGCAGGGCCACACAAACAAAAACATGGCTCTGCTTCACGCTGGTATGTTCGGAGCCACTGACATAAACTATACGTCGTGTTTTGTTTACATCGCTTGACATCAACATTGCAATAAGTCAGCCAATGGTCGGGCTGTACGCTAACACACCCCACATATTCAGGCGAGCTGATAACGATATAATCACACTTGTGTTCTAACTCAGGTCTGTTTGAAGTGTGTGTGTGGGGGGGGGGAGGGGAGGAACCTGAGATATATGTGGAGTACATTTTCGAGTGACCTTGTACTTGGCTCTGTGAGATAAAAAAAATGCAGTTGTATGTCAGGTCACAAATGTAATATCAGGACCTAATGTAAGCTTTACGTCATTCGCTTGTTAGTTGAGCAGAGAGAAATGTTGTTGGATATCAATGAATAACATCTGATGATGTAATCAATTCAGATGGATCTGTTTAGGAGAGCCAGCAAGCACTAGCCAATAAGTACCATTAAGAACTCTGCGAACGTCAGCTCTGAGGAAACCTTCCGACAGGGTGACACCCTTAGATGGCTACTTGATGATACCCCAATCTATCGACGGCAAATAGACTCGCCTGCTGATTCAGGGTGACACCCTTAGGTTGGCTACTTGATGATACCCCGATCTATCGACGGCAAATAGACTCGCATGTTGAGCCAGGGTGGCGCCGAGGTTGTAGCAAGTCGAAGTAGGAAATCCCACCCCTCCTTTGAGAGGTCAATTTCGTGGAAGGCACCTCCGACCTTGTTCCTGGGCGCCCAGGTGGCCCTCTCAGACGACCGCCCCGATGATGTCCCCTAGCTATTAGTTCCCTCCGGGGGGGGGGCATAGATACTATGATAATTTCCCGTGAAGACCTATAAGAGCTTTAGGCTCATGACGTCATTCGACAATAGGATGCAGCTGAAACATGTCATTGTCATTTTCTCACTTTGAAATCAGGGATAGAAAAAGAATGGAGCACATCTCCTCAAACGAATGTGAATTTGCTGTATCCAGGAGTAAGAACTTTGATAAAAACGAGTTCTGGTCGGCATATAGGCTAGGTTTACGTAGAAGAGTAAGCCACACGCACCAAAACAACCCACGTATAACAAGACACGTCTTGTTTTTGTATTATTCTTGATAACCACACCCAGAATAATGATAATTTCCTTTTTAGAAAGTTGAAAGTGGTTTACTGGTAAAAGGGTAGGACTTCCGTTCATTATAATAAAACGATTTTAAAAAAAACATGGGCAATCGTATTAATTCATTTTAAATGATAAAACACTGATTATTTGTGGATGAGAAGATGTAATAAAAAACTTAGTACCATTGATGCGTACCGTGTGCCACTAGGGACAAGACGCTGCCAGTAGGGAAGGAAGGGGAGATACTGAGGCGAAGGGATCCCTCCCCCCCCCCGGGACGTATATTCAACCAAATGTCCAGTTTAATACTTGAAAACAAAGGCAATGGAGTTGGAAAACATCCGCTCTGCTGGACCTTACCCCAGCTACGCCGCTGCAAATGTAATCTTTAAGCCAACATTTAATCTCCGAGATTTACGAGCGTGAAGTGATCAGATATAAAATAATAGCAAGAAACATGCCGCATACATACACATACTTCGTGCATTTATCAACGCTTGCTGTAGTACTTTGAACATCTTTAATAACTTATACAAAATAAATATCTACAAGATTAATCACGAATTTAGGATTATATGTTGTTCGTCCGTCGTGGTCGACGATGACCACTCTCATCATATTTGCTGGGCTGCCACATGTGTCCTCTGTTGGCTTATTAACCCTATTCTGGCACGAAAAAGGCGTCCGCACGTCGGACAAGAGATGGATGCAGTCCCTTCAGGAGGGTTTTGGATACGGTCCTTTCTGACTTGACGCTTTAACTTGGCAGCCTGTTGTCTGTTTGCCTCACAGACAGCTGCACCATTCCACATCGTAGAGCGCCAGTGGGCTCGGTTTCTGGCTGCTGCTTCCCAGGAGTCATGTCCGATGTCGAAGGCCTTCAGAGCTGTTTTAAGTGCATCCTTGTAGCGCTTACGTGGACCTCCGCGTGCTCTATGCCCTTCTGTAAGCTCACCATAGAAGAGCCTCTTGGTGAGGCGATGGTCGGGCATGCGCCCAGCGTAGTTGGCTTTGCATGAGGATAGTGTGGATGCTGGGGAGTCCTGACCTGGCTAATATTTCGGTGTCTGGAACTTTTTCTGGATCTCAAAGGCCAGCGCAGCATTCGGTAGATTGCATGACAGTGTCTGAACAGAAGGGGAATCAGCACCCAAACAAAACTAAAAGTATACAGAGCTGTCGTGCTTCCCACCCTATTATATGCATGTGAAACTTGGACCGTATACCAACGCCATGCGAGGTTGCTGAATCACATCCACACCAAAAGCCTTAGAAAAATTCTCAGGATTATATATATAATAATGAATGGGGAATTTAAAAAAAATGCAAGCTCTTTAAATTAAAACGATGCAAACAGTTGGTTTTGGATGTTTAAGATCAACATCAAATCTCTCAATATGTAAGTCAGACTTGTGCGTTGCTATCATGTTGCACGACTAGTTGGTAGTTTGACAGCCAGGCGTCTGATGACGATGACATTTGTTTACTGTTTCAGGGTGTCGTAAGATGATTGAGATCACCATGCTTCTGTCAATAAACAATCATACGACAATCCATGACTTGGTCTATCAGCTCATGAACTTACCACCTATAGTATACGTTATCTAAAGAAACTGATATGCGCGTCTTACATCACTCAGCACTTTTGTAGAACGTTTTAATCCGGAAAGTTTAAAATACGGATCTAATATTTTGGTGGTTGATATAAAAGTTTTGGAATCGAGAAAATCAAAATCGAAACATCTAAAATGAAACTCATCAACTTCAATGGCGTTTTTTTTAAATACTAAGGACAAATAGTTGTGTGTACTACTTCTCGTTATAAAACTAATAAAAATCCCGTGTACCGTACTTGTACAATTGTTTTAAGATTTCGTAGTAACAGTAACAACAATGATTATTTTAAACGGTTGAATGACTGGATTTTTCCAACAAACCACAAAGGAGGCCACGAGAGTTTTCGGGAACTACTTCCATCATCGTTTTATTAGTTATTCCGTCATGAAGTCACTGACCTTGATTATTTCATATAAAGCCAGAGAGACGTTTTGGCAGTTCGTGTTACATAGGGCGGCGGGAGGTGGGGTGGTAGGGCGTTTAATCTTCAGGACGAAATTCGGAAACGAGTCTTTAAGGGAAACACTTTTTCCGAACACACTTTTTTTAGATAGAGTTTTTCATAAATATGTACCGGTATATGTTTCACTTAGCAAAGTTTTCCGATAAAATATTTGTCACGTAGCACACCTACGGAACGATTTTCTGATAAACTATTTGAGTTTTAGGTAGTTTGTATCAGTTAGTATTTTTCAGAAAGTATGTTTTAGGAAGTATGTTCAGGAAGTATGATTTAGGTAATATAAGGTAATATATATGTCTTTTAGGATAGCCAAAAAACTCAAGGAGACGTCGAGTTAACGAGGTTGCCACATGGCTGTGTTTACTCAGTTCCATTGGGTGCTAACTGCATTATTTAACTATATGGGCACAATATATGTTGGCTGAGTAGTTATAAAGCTAAGAGACAGCACTTTAGAATAAAATCCAAGACTCGTTTGTCGTTGCTAATTGCTAGAGTACATTCTGTGACTGATCTTGTTTTCGGAAATTCCATATCGCATTCGCCAAGTCTGTTGACTAGTTACCGCTAGCAAATTACTATCTGAACTTTATGTGGATTTATTGACTAGGAATGATCATCTACTTTGGTTATAACATATAACACAATAATTTTTGTCAACAAAAAACAAAACAAAACAAGAACGACTTAAGTACCTCAGTTAGACAGAAGTTTCACTAGAAACCAATGTTAGGACTCTACTGAACTTCCTTATAGGTATAAAGCCACACACGACATATCTTGCTAGTTCATAAATTTGTGTAAATACTTATAAGGTAGATAACTGTGTTGTCAACAAATGCTGAGCCTAATCCTCAGTTTGACTGGAGCGTGTTTTGGCTTAGTAGGCGAGAGTTTAGGATTAAAACCAGGCGTATACTTACAGACCAAATTCTGCTTGTGTGTGATCTAAGAAAGAATGTTACGTTAGCTATTGGCTGATATTTTTAACAATAAAATCTTACTGTAGCGTCCTATGTCGTGTCGACCCGGAAGCACTTCTTTCAGATTTTTTATTTTGAAATTTCGTAACCACATGTGTTTAAATCGCCCACAATATTATTTCACTAGTTTGTTTAGACAAATTCCAATATGCGCAACTAGCACAAATTATTTTTTCTGAAACCCCCTTCAACAAAGGATGGTATATAATTTATTCCTATTACTTAAAGAGAGCAAGAATTTTGTATTGTTGTTTATGATTGAAAAAACCTTAAGGGCCAAGTAATTGTATATAATCGTAATATAATATAAATATTGCTACCGTGGGGTGATGAAAGCTAATCCAAAAACATTAGATTTCATACATAGTTTGACAGGATCTGGACTTTTAGAAATTTATTTGGCTTAAAGAAACTATTAATTTTTAAAAAAAAATTTTAAAACTAAAAACAAAGTGAACCTTTTTTCGACATTCAAATCATTTTATTTGGATACATGTAGTACTCCTCCCAATTTCTGCGTTTTTTGTTTTTGTTTTTTGTTTGTTGTTTGTTTTTTGTTGACAAAAAATATTGTTATGTTGTTGTTGCAAATTCGGTATATTTGATTTTTTTAAATACAAAATATTTTTTTTTAAATTATAAACTATAACTAACTGAAATTTGTCCAGATATGAACTATGACCCACTCAACAGATATATAAACATAAGCTTTCACACTGACACTAAAAATAAATTCAAGTTGTGCTGACACAACTCACATTCATAAACACAGTATTTACACACAGAAAGTTTCAGTCAGGCTCTAGCAATTCGAGAAGAAACAGCTACCTCATACCCTAATTTTTTAATGCACCCTCAAAAAAGCTAATAGGGGCAATAGAAAAAACAGTTGCCAGATTTATTCCTGGAGAATACTCAAAATTTACAAGAGTAAAACGATTATTAAATCATTAAAATCAGAAACACCAGAGGATAGAAGAACAAAGAGCAAAATAGTAATAATACATAAGGTAATTAATTCTAACTTTTAAATACAACACAAAGATAGCCTATTACAACACAAAGATAGCCTATTACAACACAAAGATAGCCTATTACAACACAAAGATAGCCTATTACAACACAAAGATAGCCTATTACAACACAAAGATAACCTAATACAACACAAAGATAACCTATTACAACACAAAGATAACCTATTACAACACAAAGATAGCCTATTACAACACAAAGATAGCCTATTACAACACAAAGATAGCCTATTACAACACAAAGATAACCTATTACAACACAAAGATAGCCTAATACAACACAAAGATAACCTATTACAACACAAAGATAACCTATTACAACACAAAGATAGCCTATTACAACACAAAGATAGCCTATTACAACACAAAGATAGCCTATTACAACACAAAGATAGCCTATTACAACACAAAGATAGCCTATTACAACACAAAGATAGCCTATTACAACACAAAGATAACCTATTACAACACAAAGATAGCCTATTACAACACAAAGATAGCCTATAAAAAGATTTAAGCGAAACCCTTTAAATTATTTTGCAATATTCAGTTTTTCCGACTCTCATGGTGGGTAGAATCCCAGGGTTCTTAGAGTCTTAAGAGATAATTTCCATTGGCTGTACTATGACTACCAAGTATATGACGTGGAGCCTCATGTATGGGATAAGAAAGGCCATTGGAATTTTTAATATGAGACTCCTCTCTAACTTTTCTACTGTTGGCTATATATTCATTCATAACCTCAATTGTACTGAGGTGTTTATAAAACTGAAGAAAAAAATTCATTATTTTGTTTTCGATTACTAATTTTAAATCTTGTTTGTTTTGTTGGATACTCGATACGACTTCAGCGATTTACCATAATGAAGATGTACACAATCCCACAATGCGTCTAACATATTCTTTTCCTCTAATAAACGTGTTATCGGTAGGCCTTCAGATTTAATTGGGATTATAGTAAGGTGCGGGAATTTAGCCTTCAAGAATAAAGAAAGAAAAAAATTAAAAATACCGGATGTGACAGTTTCAAGTTCTCTAGTGATAATATTGTTGTCTTGGCCCAGTAATTGGATCCATGAACTGGACGTAATGTCATATAACCAATGATCCTAGTTATGGCGTCCTAAAATCGATGGCTGGTTTTAAACTGACCACTATTGAGGAGACTGATGACGTGTATTTATAAATAGATCAGTTCAACATTCTATTGTGTTAACATCCATCTTAGAAAGGGTGGCTAAATTCCATGAGTTATTTCCTCTTTCAACCACAAGTCCAATATTTACCTTAAGTTTTTCTGTGAGTGGGGACTAATAAATATCAACAAATTTTGTGTTACCGTAATCCCACACACAGAGTGGCTCTAATTTTTGTGTTTTTTTGTTTTTAAAACAAAACCGTTCTATATAAGAAAGAGATACGATTTAGGCGAATTTCTCCCGGTCCGCCATTCCCTGTATTACTTTACCAGACTACCACACCCAAAACAAGTTAAAACAACTTTGGCTTTTTAAATCCCTTATATTAACTTCATGGCCGTCACTCTCTGTCGTTCTGTCGTCATCTCTCTCTGTCTTGGGCGGGCGGAAAAACAAAAGTAAAAAATGACCCACTTCCCGTAATCCGATCGAGCTGAAATTTGGGACACGGACTCGTCTCACCTAACAATGCATCGTATCAAAATTTCAGATCGATCGAACGTACCGTAATTAAATTTATGCATTTTTAGTTTATCCTTATATAACGTATGTAATTGTAATTCACGGTTTGTTTTTTGTTTTTTCCACGTGAGAGTTTGAGTTGACGTGACCCATCGAAGTAGCGGCGTGCTTTTGTTTACATTTTACGTGTCATGCTGAACTCGCCCCCCCCCCTAGGGTTATGAAGCAAAGTTGGTTTAAGACAGATTCAGTCTGTAAATGTTTGTAGCGTTTGAAAATAATCAATACTGTTGGTTATGTCTCATATATAAGAGATTTATAGTCAAAAACGTTGTTTTTACGGGTTTGTTTTATTAGAATGAATTCGGTCGTACACCATGACGTGTAAATCACGTGACTTGTGAGTACTCTCTAAGCCTAATGTAAACTTGTTTAATCTCCAGTCAGTTTTATGTTTATTTGATGAAATTTTGAACTAAAGAGACTTTAAAAAAATTAATTAAAAAACACAACAAAAAAAAACAAAAAAAAACAACAACAACAACACTCAAATACTTTGGCATTAGACTTGCGAAAACTGTTGACACGCAGAAGGCAACCAATGTTAGGGGGAATAGTGGGTGGGGCGGGGGGATTTAGGCATGTTCAAATTGTGCGTCTAAAGTCCAAACAGTGCCACCACATCTCAGCGACTGCTACGTCAGTATATATTAACTGTCAAACGAAACAATTGTGTAAGATGTCATATTGACATCAGCCAGCAAAGGGGCCCCCGATTAGTGCTCGTCTAACCCCCGCCACGAGCCTCTATCAACAAAGCAACTAATGTCTTATCTCTGGCAAGCATGATTTAACAAACACATATATATCGAGCGTGTAGAAATAACTGCCCCAGAACATCAGACAATGACATGCTCTGATGGATACTGAACAAAGGCATCAACAATGAAATGCCCTGCTGGGCACTGAACAAAGGCATCAACAATAAGATGTCCTGATGGGCACTGAACAAAGGCATCAACAATAAGATGTCATGATGGCACTAACCCTTCATTTGCCAAGCCACAGACAGTAACAATAGAATGTTTTATATCGCTTACTAACTTCAACAATGTTTTACCTTGCAAGGATCGTTTGAGAGGGTTGGGGGAGCGGTGGGGGGGGGGCGCTCGAGTGTTATATTACATGTAAATCTCTGTTTACGGAATTTTAAGGCAACATTTCCAGAGAAAGATCAGACATACGTGAAATGTTTCAAAGATTATTAGGAGATGTGTCCTAGTAGCCTCTTAGTACAAAATTTCATACAAAAAGTTTATAAAATGGGACTCGATTATTTTGGCCTTAGTTGACTGACTTATTTGTTCTTGACGCTAGCGACATTTATTGTACTAACAATTTCCATAATTTCAGATAATACTTGCTCTGTACAAGTAACATACTTGTACAACATTGGTCGTGGTCAAGCAGCGAGCTTTATTTTAATCTTGTATCCTGAGTCAAGTTTAATTAGGTCATTGCTATGACTTAAAGATACATTTAAATAATATTCAATGTCACATGGAAAAGTTTGCATATACCATCTTAATGGAAAGTTGCACTAGGAGGGTCATGGGGTGAGCTAGTGTCAGTAGGATGCTATGGCGGATTAAGGGGGGGGGGCTGAACGGGCTAAAGCCAGGGGCCCCCGATGATTTAGGGCCCCCAAACTTAGCATATTTTATAATAAATGTGGACAAATGTATACATGAATTGCTGAAAATATGATAAATTAATAAAATCTCATCTATTAAAATGATCTCTTTTCCCACACGATAGTCTTAGCAGTCAAAAAACCGGATTTGATAGGCTCAATAACAGAAATTATTAAAGAATATTATATATATATTTTAAATTGACAACCCTATAAATGAGCTCTCGTGGCCGAATGTGAAGTACTAAGGCATATGGTGCAAGGGGTGGCGGGTTTGATCCCCGGGTGGGGTGTGATTTTTTTTTCATGTCTTTTTAAATTTTATAAATTGTCTTTTACACTCAATTTTAGGATAACGGCAAAAAGTTATTTCTTCGAATTCGGTTTTTTTTCATGAATAATCATTTTGGATGAATATTTACAAGTTACAGTCTTATATTATAGCTGCTAGCAATCATTTTATCTAAAGGTACACTGGCTGGATAGGGCCCCAGTTTGAATTGCAGCCAGGGGCCCCGTGCAGTCTTAATCCGCCGCAGGTAGGATGGTCAAAGGGTGAGCTGTGTTCTATTATTCTATTTTTTAAACCAATAAGTCAATAAGCAACATCATGAACAAGATACCGGTTATCAATACCTCTACCTTAAACGCAACCCGGCAGTAAACTTTCCTTATGAACAAACGACTATAGGGAAAAACAGGATACACTTTATTTATAATGTTTAGTTCAAGGTAACGTGGCAGGTCAATCGACGTCTCTGCAAATAAGCACCCCCGATATGTAAATAAGAAGTCCTCCGGGTGTAAAATAATCAGTTGAGGGATAGGACACGCATTTTTAGATTCCTTTTATTGTGGGTAATATTTCTATTTCTATCATTTAAACAAATCCATAACATACTAGATAAGCATAATATTGTTAAAATCACGACGCAGAAATGTAATACCCAGTAGATATGTATTTGGCGCTGTATATCACTTTACTTAGCGAATGAGGTTTTATTTTAACTAGCGGTAACATGTAGTGATTCCCCCGATCACTCGTGTCTTCTTTAATTGAAAGACTTCTTGAAGCGGTCTGAATGTAAAACCAATGTGAGGAACCTTGGCGTTTATTTTTTCAATGTTGAATCAAGAAATAGTTGGCACGAGAAGAAGGTCTCAAATATTTGGTAAAATACTCGAGGCCAGACACGTTACAATTGATGGAGATGATTGCACTCGTCATACGTGTGGGCAAACGGGGACGAGACCAACGTAATGTGACCAATGTAATGAGACCAACGTAATGTGACCAATGTAATGAGACCAACGTAATGTGACCACTGTAATTTGACCAATGTAATGTGACCAATTGAATGTGACCAACGTAATGTGACCAATGTACTGTGACCAACGTAATGTGACCAATGTAACGAGACCAACGTAATGTGACCAATGTACTGTGACCAACGTAATGTGACCAATGTAATGAGACCAACGTAAAGTGACCAATGTAACGAGACCAACGTAATGTGACCAATGTAATGAGACCAACGTAATGTGACCAATGTAATGAGACCAACGCAATGTGACCAATGTAACGAGACCAATTGAATGTGACCAACGACTTGTAAGTTTTATGTGGCCATGATGAATGCTTTGAGTTCAATGATCCAATGAAGACTTTGGATATTTCCTGTATATAAGATCGATGGCCCACTCATTAATATACTTTACCTCAAAGTAATACTTTTTCTTTCTTTCAGTTGATACCAGTAAGAAATAATAAATGAAAACAAATCAAATTTTAAAAATCGATTACCACCAATTGGGACGATCTCAGAGCTCCAGGGTTTGTTGAATGTTTTGAACATAAAGGGGGTGAGACTGCAATCAGGCTTACAAATCAGTAAATGGATAAAATGTAAACAGGGTATGAGTTGGCCTGACAGGACGTGACATAACATGTAAACAGGGTATGAGTTGGCTTGACAGGACGTGAAATAACATGTAAACAGGGTATGAGTTGGCCTGACAGGACGTGACATAACATGTAAACAGGGTATGAGTTGGCCTGACAGGACGTGACATAACATGTAAACAGGGTATGAGTTGGCCTGACAGGACGTGACATAACATGTAAACAGGGTATGAGTTGGCCTGACAGGACGTGACATAACATGTAAACAGGGTATGAGTTGGCCTGACAGGACGTGACATAACATGTAAACAGGGTATGAGTTGGCCTGACAGGACGTGACATAACATGTAAACAGGGTATGAGTTGGCCTGACAGGACGTGACATAACATGTAAACAGGGTATGAGTTGGCCTGACAGGACGTGACATAACATGTAAACAGGGTATGAGTTGGCCTGACAGGACGTGACATAACATGTAAACAGGGTATGAGTTGGCCTGACAGGACGTGACATAACATGTAAACAGGGTATGAGTTGGCCTGACAGGACGTGACATAACATTTAAACAGGGTATGAGTTGGCCTGACAGGACGTGACATAACATGTAAACAGGGTATGAGTTGGCCTGACCGGACGTGACATGAATGTTTTGAGCAGGTGTTTACCAACTGTTTTAATAAGAGGAAAGTGTTAATGTCAATCATAGCATGTTGATGGGTTCAACTGAAGTACATGGCAGTAGTACATGGCGGTAGTACATGGCGGTAGTACATGGCGGTAGTACATGGCGGTAGTACATGGCGGTAGTACATGGCGGTAGTACATGGCGGTAGTACATGGCGGTAGTACATGGCGGTAGTACATGGCGGTAGTACATGGCAGTAGTACACGTAGATTCTAGTTTTAAAAACAAGGGTAATGATAATAATTTCAAAAAAATAAATGTATGTCAGAAAAATTAATTTAATCGACACAAGCACGCAAAGACTGAAAGTCTCTTCTTGGGACCATGACATTGTTTAAAAAATCCGCGCTAACCACTTCTCTAATTGTTATTGCTATCTACGTATTCTACGGCGACTTTCGGTTATGTGTTCACGGTAGTTAGACCGCCAAGTTGACCAAAGAAAAGAGTTCAGGGAGGAATGCAAGTGACTATAAATTTTTGTTTGTTTGTTTTTTAGAAAAACAACAACATTGCAGCCGCTCCTCCTGTGCAGAAGATTATTTCGTCTAACGTTTTTCGAGGACGCACAGAAGATGTTTGCCTGTTGACTAGTGACGCAGCGTTTACAGGCCACGGCTATTTCTTTTTAGTAATTTTTTTTAAAACTGTGTCTTTGTTACAAGTTAACGTTACTCACATTTCAGTAATTAGATGCCCTTTAAATATTTAATTTATATAACGAAATTTGGAGAGAAAAAAAATAATCGGAGACCCTTTAAATTTTGGAAGTTGATGGCAAGGGCCGAGTTAGACCATGACAAGGGCCGAGTTAGACCATGGCAAGGGGCGAGTTAGACCATGGCAAGGGCCGAGTTAGACCATGGCAAGGGCCGAGTTAGATCATGGCAAGGGCCGAGTTAGACCATGGCAAGGGCCGAGTTAGACCATGGCAAGGGCCGAGTTAGCCCATGGGTTTAAGTTTAAAGGACACTGACCAATATTCCTCTAGGCTGCGCGGCCGCGCAGATATCTGAATGATACCGCGCAGCCAATTTTGTAAAACATTGCACAAACATGGATGCTGTGCAACTTTGCACACGAGTTGTTTTTGTTTTTTTACGTCGCACACGGACCAACCTTAAAGGGAACATTGGCCATGACTCATGAAAATTTCACAGTACAAAAATATAAATTTTATTAATAAAACACTTTTAAGACAATGGATACTTTTATTGGGTTTTTTCTGAATAATAATAATAATTTTAACTCAGCCTGTATTGTATTATAATATAAACATCAGAAAATTTTATAATTACATTACTTATTTCTTTAAAAAAAACAATTTTAAAAATATTTTTGAAATTTTAAATGTTTTGATTTTATAGCTTTAAACACTATTTTTTACAAGGTACTCGCTAGTTAGTAGTATGTCTGGTGCCCAAGTATTCCACTGTCGGGTGCCCGGTGACAGCGCTAGTCTTGGGTCGTGGTGTCCAATATTTGTTTAATAAATTTCTTAACAAGAAAGGATCTGACGCGACCATGTCAACAATACCCGGATGGATTCACTAGTGACCAGAGGCCAGAGTACGGTAGTTGTCACGTGACAGGCGCATAATATACCTTCTGTCAAAAGACATACCCTTCATGAACGCGAGACGATCTGAACATAGCACGAGTGTGAGACTTAAACAAACCCATACGTCTCTATAGACACTTCTCACACGCTGTTTTCATAGATACAGATGAACAGATAGATGCAGATACATTCAATATAGATATTTTATAGATATTTATTTAGGGTAAACTTAAAACAAATCATAAAATTACATTTATTTTTTACAAAAATTTAATTAAAATACCAACACACAAGTATTATGAAAATGTCCCTCTTAATGTATATTGTATTTTAACATAAACTATTCGTGGGCGAATGTCCAAGTAAGAATCAATGACTTTAGATACCCAGATGTGAGAGACCAGGATGACCAGCGTAGGATGAATGGGGAGGGAAGTGTAAGGTAGAGGGACAGATGAACGGAGTGTGAAAGCGGAGAGAGGTGGACAATTTGCGTGGGAACTTCAGTGCAG
This sequence comes from Ampullaceana balthica, assembly GCA_944989445.1. Lineage (NCBI taxonomy): Eukaryota > Metazoa > Mollusca > Gastropoda > Lymnaeidae > Ampullaceana > Ampullaceana balthica. The sequence goes on along the minus strand of CALYLW010001701.1, from coordinate 30,887 downwards.
ATTCTTCTAGACTAAGTTTGTTAGCGAGAAACTCTCGCAACTATGGGATTATGTTGCAGTGTTTTTGCGTGTCGATAAAGTGTGTCATAGACATGATGCAAAGTGAATATATTTACATGTAAGTGTGTCCGTGGCTGTGTACTCATTCACCCACCTCCACCCCCCCCCCAACCAGACAACGGCGCCACACGTAATATATTTGTGACAGCGAACTTTCTATGGAAGTCACGTGACACACTTCCAACAAAGCAGCAACGTCAGTTTAATCTTGATATGTACCCTGCCTATTTTTAGCACAGATGACCTTGAGTACACCGATTTCACAATTGTATTTCCTTTAAAACTCCCCTATTTATATTTGAGAAGTCTGGAGTTCTAAAATTACATTTCGCGCTAAACCAACGGACATACTTTGTTAGCTCTTCACTGTAGGAATCTACAAGTGTTGACATTGACATTGCCCTTAAGATTATCCCGTTTCTTGACAAAGGATTTGAAACTTTTTTAAAAATCTGAGACTTTTCCAAATAAAAGTGTATAGATGTATAGAGAGAAAAAGTACCCGGATATTTGAACAAAATAAAATAATATTTTCTGTCATGGTGCGCAATCAAGGTTACCGTACATGACAGCTAGTTAAATCCCCTTTACTTGCTGTGTGATGTCACATGTCCTGAAGAAATTACAAGCGAAATGACATTTAAAGAGATAGATGAATATATTTAGATGGCATTTTTGCCTTTTCTCATTGCCAACGAACACAAAATTCTTGGATATCCACGCATCGCATATTTATTGGACGCCCATTGAAAGTCTTTTTGGGCAGTTGAATGAAATTCGTTAGTGCTTGTAAGGAATTTTAGACAGGTTAATTAATTGGATTACACTTTTTTCATCGACACATATTGAAGGTAAGAGTCAATGTCAAATTGTACTATTTTGAAATTCAAACCAAGTAATTAAAGAAAGAATTCATAAAGTAAAATTCAAACGAGGAAATTTCAATCCAATTTAACGACGATGACGACTGAACGCAACAGTGTGTGGTCATTGGTCATACAACAGTGCGTATGGTCATTGGCCATCGTGTGGTCATTGGTCATACAACAGTGTGTGGTCATTGGTCATACAACAGTGTGTGGTCATTGGTCATACAACAGTGTGTGGTCATTGGTCATACAACAGTTTGTGGTAATTGGTCATACAACAGTGTGTGGTCATTGGTCATACAACAGTGCGAATGGTCATTGGTCATACAACAGTGCGAATGGTCATTGGTCATACAACAGTGCGAATGGTCATTGGTCATACAACAGTGTATGGTCATTGGCCATCGTGTGGCCATTGGTCATACAACAGTGTGTGGTCATTGGTCATACAACAGTGTGTGGTCATTGGTCATACAACAGTGTGTGGTCATTGGTCATACAACAGTGTGTGGTTATTGGTCATACAACAGTGTGTGGTCATTGGTCATACAACAGTGTGTGGTCATTGGTCATACAACAGCGTGTGGTCATTGGTCATACAACAGCGTGTGGTTATTGGTCATACAACAGTGTGTGGTTATTGGTCATACAACAGTGTGTGGTCATTGGTCAGACAACAGCGTGTGGTCATTGGTCATTATAATACAACAGCGTGTGGTCATTGGTCATATAACAGCGCGTCGTCATTAGTCATATAACAGCGCGTGGTCATTAGTCATACAACATTTTGTATACGAAAAAAATATAATCAAAAAAGAAAATCGGAAGAATTAAAATTAATGACTTTTTTTTTAACCTTTCTTAAAAATTTTAACCAGCTAGATGAGGCAGCCGATGTTCGAGCTGTAGTTAAACAGCACAACATTCGTGTAGGTGAATGGTCACCGATGTTCGAGCTGTAGTTAAACAGCACAACATTCGTGTAGGTGAAGGTCAATCAATTAGCAGACAGAGATAACACAAATGACCTTGCTGGCCTTCGATTAAAAAACAACAAACATTTGATTAATTTAACATGGCGCGTGAAGTATTGTAAAAAAAAACAACCCACAGGATAAAACAACTCTAAATAACTGACATTGGGTTCAAACGAGGTTGTGGCTTAACTTTGGTCATCTTTAAGATCTCGATCTCTCTCTCCCTCTTTCTTAATTTAATACTAAAGATACTTATAAAATACTAGAGTGTATGTATATCCGGCGTTCATGTGATGACGTTAGGGAAAAAAACTCATGCAATCTTTTGTGTAACATAAATTAAGGCCCCTGTCTCTAGCCAAAGCCACCTCACTAAAATTTATACGAATTTACAGACAAAAGACACCTAAATCATTTGCGTAAACATTTCTTTCCCCGATAGAATCGCTTTCCCTGACACGATCCCATACTTTGAAGGGATCGCATACCCCAGTATGATCACGTTGCACAATGCGATCCCGTTCTTGATTGAATGCTATTCCCCGACTGGATCCCTTTAGCTCGCGAAATCAAGTTCCCTGGCGGGGAACCGAACCTTGTCTCATTTAATTAAACGGGATCCTTTTCGTGATGGGGTTCCGTTCCCAGTTAGATCCCGGTTCGGTTTCTCTCACGTTTTCCTGTTCGATCTAGTTCCAGGTCGGATTACGAAGGTATCCGCCAAATATGGCCATGGTTCATGAACGCACAAATCACAAAACCGCGGTCACTTTTATTATACACCTTCATATATGTTCTAGTAAATATAGGATGAGTTCAATTCCATAAATTATTTTAATATGGAACTTTCTGATTTTTCTTCCCCAAGTTTGCCCTAGATGCATCCATCCTTCAGGTAGCAAATGTTAAAATTATTTGTTGCTTAGTGTTAGCATTATTAGAGAAAAATAATTAAATGGCCCCGGCCCAAAACGAAGATGGTGTAAATGTCAACCCCCCCCCTCCCACTGGATTCAGTCTGGATCAGGATGACAAAAAATGTTTTTTTGAGATCCATCAATCCATGTTGAAACGTATGCGGTGGAAATCAACCAGCCAGCCCCCACTTTTTTGGCGGCGACTTAGGACTTTAATTTAGGTTACGTGATAATTTGTATGTATAATTTGTAATTTATAATTTTGATGTTATTTTTTATGCAATCTCGGGTTATGCCGCGGAGTTCATGCAACAAAGACTCTAACGTTAGACACAACACTAAGAAGATGGGTCAAATAAAAAATATCCAATATTTAGAGGTAGAGAGGTTCATTCACTAAATAATTCCTTTACCTACTTTATCGTGCGGCTTTGTGGATAAACTTTTACTGGAGCCCATATCACGTTGTTAAATGACTCATTGTAAGGAAGTGACGTATCCCTGTTATAATTATAATTTGGCATACATACGGTCAATGCAGGATTGACATATAGATATAAGCTACACAAGCTATAGCTCAGAGCCCCCAATAGCTTAGCCCCCAACTCTCACAAATAAATTGTTAGTGAATATTGTCATATTAACTTAAATATAATTCAGCATTATAGGTGCCAATGCCACACGTCCGGGACGCCCAAAATCTTCACACAATTTTCTAGCGCGTCTTTTTGAAGAACAAAGCGCTGTTGTGCCAGGGTTTGCATTACCTATAACCGGTTAACCGGTGTTAGCCGGTAGTGATGACTATCGAAATTACTGATAAATTTCAACTCCGAATGCTGGCATTTCATTATTATTTTATAAAGGACCTGCCTTTGCCCACTGCAACCTAAACGGCTGCAGTGGCTCCGTACTTTCAGACTGTACCTAAACGGCTACAGTGGCTCCGTACTTTCAGACTGTACCTAAACGGCTGCAGTGGGCTCCGTACTTTCAGATTGTATGACTTCGCTACACTCAAAACTCGTCAAGTAAATTTAATTTGATCGTGATTTTGTACTTCGTAAAGAATTAATAAGACGCAAAGACGATTTTATTTTATATTTAAAAAATCTTAATTTTCGCTAATTATCCTTATCCCTACCCAGACTGGGCACCTCGCAATCCGTTTCGCATAGGGCCCCGCAATTGTTAATGCTGGCCCTGATTTTATACTAGAAATTGAACGGTGAAAGCAAGGGTCTCAAGCACGCAGCCCGCGGGCCGCATTCGGCCTACAAGGTGGATTTTATGACCTGTCAGTAAACTCATAAAATCCGAATAGCATATTTAACACCGACATAGAATATCTGGACTTATAAAAGGCCCCGTATCACAAAATAGCTCAGGGCCTTATCAAGTCTAAATCCGGCCCTGCATATGGCAGAAAAATTAGATGCGATATATCCTCAAGCGATCAGCTCAGTGGTCTTCTATAGATCAACCAATGAACCAAACTATTCTGAGCTTAGAAATTGGCCATTTATTGAAATTATCAATTATTTAACTGCGTAAAGATAATTATACAGGAACAGATGTAAGGAGTTTGATCATGTTTAGATATTCAATGGCCATTAAAAAATGCAACATATTTCGTTTTTCTTTTCTCTCTCCGTGTATGGCAATTAATGTAAACGCTGATCTATTGATTCATTCAGTAAAAGGTTGTACTTGGAATGAAACAATGTGTACACTAGAGCAGCCTGTGTGTACACTAGAGCAGCCTGTGTGTACACTAGAGCAGCCTGTGTGTACACTAGAGCAGCCTGTGTGTACACTAGAGCAGCCTGTGTGTACACTAGAGCAGCCTGTGTGTACACTAGAGCAGCCTGTGTGTACACTAGAGCAGCCTGTGTGTACACTAGAGCAGCCTGTGTGTACACTAGAGCAGCCTGTGTGTACACTAGAGCAGCCTGTGTTGAATGACGTCATCTGGATATTTTGTGTCATTCTTTTCTCTTCAAAATACATTTTACTTTACATATCTGATTCTTCAGGAAATGTTATAATAATAATAAGTCTCAATCAACATAAGTGATTACTTGTAACTCGTTTAAGATGTACAAATCACAGCCAATCACGGGCGTCATAATTATCAAAGGGAATATTTCATTTAGTGTTAATTTATTGTTATAGTCACAAGTGGTTTACATCAAACTGATACTGAGCCAAGTACTACATTCAAACATTCAGTCAGTAAGGATGGATTTCATGTGCTGGGGACCGCCCCACCACCCCCTCTAGCTACGCCACTGATTTCATGTGCTGATGTCTGAAACGTGATTTCAATTACATCAATTATTCGGTTATAAAAGATCACGATCAATTACTTCGCCATGCAAGACAAACTGAATTGTTTAGATAGAGATATTTTACTCCCCCTCCCCTTTCCCAAACACACATGATATTTTAAAAGTTTACCATGGCCTGTACTACATGAACTCTCTTTAATGTTTTCTTATTCTTTATCAATTTTTGACTCCAGCAATCAAACAACTATCGGCGAATCGCCAGATGATTTTGTATGTCAATCATCTCAATCTTTCCACAGAATAAACCACAAAGCCGTGCATCATGGAGGCAGACGACACGTCATCCGCCGATGTCAAGAAACCCGCCATCAGTATGGTCGACATCAACCTCCACAACAAGGAACTGACCAATGAGAAAGCCGGACACGGGAAGTCAGCGAAAACAGACCACTATGGTAGCGTAGACAGAGATATTGTTTCTAACAGGATGCCATCGCGTCTCTGTGGGAAACAGTTTGACTTACACAGGAACATTGTCAAACGTCTGCTGACTTTATCCCACACACACACCCAATCTCACACACATGGAATGTTTAACTCACACACACTCAATGTTTAACTCACACACACACACAATGTTTAACTCACACACACCCAATGTTTAACTCACACACACACAATGTTTAACTCACACACACCCAATCTTTAACTCAAACACACACCCAATGTTTAACTCACACACACACCCAATGTTTAACTCACACACACCCATTGTTTAACTCACACACACTCAATGTTTAACTCACACAAACCCAATGTTTAACTCACACACACCCAATGTTTAACTCACACACACACCCAATGTTTAACTCACACACACACCCAATGTTTAACTCACACACACCCAATGTTTAACTCACACACACACACCAATGTTTAACTCACACACACCCAATGTTTAACTCACACACACCCAATGTTTAACTCACACACACCCAATGTTTAACTCACACACACCCATTGTTTAACTCACACACACTCAATGTTTAACTCACACACACACCAATGTTTAACTCACACACACCTAATGTTTAACTCACACACACTCAATGTTTAACTCACACACACACACCAATGTTTAACTCACACACACCCAATGTTTAACTCACACACACTCAATGTTTAACTCACACACACACACACCAATGTTTAACTCACACACACCCAATGTTTACTCACACACACACCAAATGTTTAACCCACACACACCCAATGTTTAACTCACACACACACCAATGTTTAACTCACACACACCCAATGTTTAACTCACACACACCCAATGTTTATCTCACACACACCCAATGTTTAACCCACACACACACCCAATGTTTAACTCACACATACCCAATGTTTAACTCACACACACACCCAATGTGTAACCCACACACACCCAATGTTTAACCCACACACACCCAATGTTTAATTCATACACACCCAATGTTTAACCCACACACACCCAATGTTTAACTCACACACACCCAATGTTTAACTCACATACACCCAATGTTTAACTCACACACACACCAATGTTTAACTCACACACACCCAATGTTTAACTCACACACACCCAATGTTTAACTCACACACGCCCAATGTTTAACTCACACACACCCAATGTTTAACTCACACACACCCAATGTTTAACTCACACACACCCAACGTTTAACTCACACACACCCAATGTTTAACTCACACACACCCAATGTTTAACTCACACACACCCAATGTTTAACACACACACACCAATGTTTAACTCACACACACACCCAATGTTTAACTCACAAACACCCAATGTTTAACTCTCACACACACCCAATGTTTAACTCACACACACCAATGTTTAACTCACACACACCCAATGTTTAACTCACACACACTCAATGTTTAACTCACACACACCCATTGTTTAACACACACACACACACCAATGTTTAACTCACACACACCCAATGTTAAACTCACACACACACCCAATGTTTAACTCACAAACACCCAATGTTAAACTCTCACACACACCCAATGTTTAACTCACACACACCAATGTTTAACTCACACACACCCAATGTTTAACTCCCAATCCTTCATCTTGTAATAGGACATTTAACGGACAAATTCAGTGTGTTGGGGTTAAACTCGTATTCTGTCTCGAGACAACAGACAAAAATATTGGCTAATTAAAAATAATTTATGGGTTTTCGGGAATATTTGACCATCTACCAGACAGCCTATCATTATTGTTGTTTCTTTTTGGTGTTTTTATTTGCAATTGAAGACTTCATACAAATAGTGACACTATAAAGCTCTAGTCGATAATTTTAATAAATGTTTCTTGTTTACCAGCCTCCATGTTTACTTTTGCCCTATTTCTCTTCTCCCAGCAGACGGCAAACCTTCTATGAGCATGAAGACGATTCTAAAGAATGTTTTTGTCGTCAGTTTGTCCTTCACCTTCCTCTTCACGGCTTTCAACTCCATGGCGAACTTACAGACCAGTCTTAACAAGGAGGAGGGTAGGCAAGGAAATGTCAATATGTACATGTCATTGCTATATCAGCAATATAACATGTCATTGCTATATCAGCAATATAACATGTCATTGCTATATCAGCAATATAACATGTCATTGCTATATCAGCAATATAACATGTCATTGCTATATCAGCAATATAACATGTCATTGCTATATCGCAATATAACATGTCATTGCTATCAGCATAACATGCATGCAATATAACATGTCATTGCTATATCAGCAATATAACATGTCATTGCTATATCAGCAATATAACATGTCATTGCTATATCAGCAATATAACATGTCATTGCTATATCAGCAATATAACATGCATCATATCGCATATACGTCATGCTATATCAGCAATATAACATGTCATTGCTATATCAGCAATATAACATGTCATGCTATATCAGCAATAACATGTCATTGCTATATCAGCAATATAACATGTCATTGCTATATCAGCAATATAACATGTCATTGCTATATCAGCAATATAACATGTCATTGCTATATCAGCAATATAACATGTCATTGCTATATCAGCAATATAACATGTCATTGCTATATCAGCAATATAACATGTCATTGCTATATCAGCAATATAACATGTCATTGCTATATCAGCAATATAACATGTCATTGCTATATCAGCAATATAACATGTCATTGCTATATCAGCAATATAACATGTCATTGCTATATCAGCAATATAACATGTCAATCCTATATCAGCAATATAACATGTCATTGCTATATCAGCAATATAACATGTCATTGCTATATCAGCAATATAACATGTCATTGCTATATCAGCAATATAACATGTCATTGCTATATCAGCAATATAACATGTCATTGCTATATCAGCAATATAACATGTCATTGCTATATCAGCAATATAACATGTCATTGCTATATCAGCAATATAACATGTCATGCTATATCAGCAATATAACATGTCATTGCTATATCAGCAATATAACATGTCATTGCTATATCAGCAATATAACATGTCATTGCTATATCAGCAATATAACATGTCATGCTATATCAGCAATATAACATGTCATTGCTATATCAGCAATATAACATGTCATTGCTATATCAGCAATATAACATGTCATTGCTATATCAGCAATATAACATGTCATTGCTATATCAGCAATATAACATGTCATTGCTATATCAGCAATATAACATGTCATTGCTATATCAGCAATATAACATGTCAATCCTATATCAGCAATATAACATGTCATTGCTATATCAGCAATATAACATGTCATTGCTATATCAGCAATATAACATGTCATTGCTATATCAGCAATATAACATGTCATTGCTATATCAGCAATATAACATGTCATTGCTATATCAGCAATATAACATGTCATTGCTATATCAGCAATATAACATGTCATTGCTATATCAGCAATATAACATGTCATCTATATCAGCAATATAACATGTCATTGCTATATCAGCAATATAACATGTCAATCCTATATCAGCAATATAACATGTCAATCCTATATCAGCAATATAACATGTCATTGCTATATCAGCAATATAACATGTCAATCCTATATCAGCAATATAACATGTCATTGCTATATCAGCAATATAACATGTCAATCCTATATCAGCAATATACATGTCATGCTATATCAGCAATATAACATGTCATCTATCGCAATCATGCATCATATCAGCAATATAACATGTCAATCCTATATCAGCAATATAACATGTCATTGCTATATCAGCAATATAACATGTCAATCCTATATCAGCAATATAACATGTCATTCCTATATCAGCAATATAACATGTCATTGCTATATCAGCAATATAACATGTCAATCCTATATCAGCAATATAACATGTCATTGCTATATCAGCAATATAACATGTCAATCCTATATCAGCAATATAACATGTCATTGCTATATCAGCAATATAACATGTCAATCTTATATCAGCAATATAACATGTCATTGCTATATCAGCAATATAACATGTCATTCCTATATCAGCAATATAACATGTCATTGCTATATCAGCAATATAACATGTCATTGCTATATCAGCAATATAACATGTCAATCTTATATCAGTAATATAACATGTCAAACCTATATCAGCAATATAACATGTCAATCCTATATCAGCAATATAATATGTCATTCCTATATCAGCAATATAACATGTCAATCCCATATCAGCAATATAACATGTCATTCCTATATCAGCAATATAACATGTCAATCCTATATCAGCAATATAACATGTCAATCCTATATCAGCAATATAATATGTCATTCCTATATCAGCAATATAACATGTCAATCCCATATCAGCAATATAACATGTCATTCCTATATCAGCAATATAACATGTCATTCCTATATCAGCAATATAACATGTCAATCCCATATCAGCAATATAACATGTCATTCCTATATCAGCAATATAACATGTCATTCCTATATCAGCAATATAACATGTCAATCCCATATCAGCAATATAACATGTCAATCCCATATCAGCAATATAACATGTCATTCCTATATCAGCAATATAACATGTCATTCCTATATCAGCAATATAACATGTCAATCCCATATCAGCAATATAACATGTCATTCCTATATCAGCAATATAACATGTCATTCCTATATCAGCAATATAACATGTCAATCCCATATCAGCAATATAACATGTCATTGCTATATCAGCAATATAACATGTCATTCCTATATCAGCAATATAACATGTCATTCCTATATCAGCAATATAACATATCAATCCCATATCAGCAATATAACATGTCATTCCTATATCAGCAATATAACATGTCATTGCTATATCAGCAATATAACATGTCATTGCTATATCAGCAACATGTACATGTCATTGCTATATCAGCAATATGTACATGTCATTCCTATATCAGCAATATAACATGTCATTCTATATCAGCAATATAACATGTCATTGCTATATCAGCAATATAACATGTCATTCCTATATCAGCAATATAACATGTCATTCCTATATCAGCAATATAACATGTCATTCCTATATCAGCAATATAACATGTCATTCCTATATCAGCAATATAACATGTCATTCCTATATCAGCAATATAACATGTCATTCCTATATCAGCAATATAACATGTCAATCCCATAATTTGTTTGCCCCAATATCAATGATGAGTTTATGTGTGGATTTCACAATTAATATTTTGCAAAGCCTAAGATCACTAAGACTATTATTAATCTAATTGAAATCGCAACAAAGTGATTATCAAATAACTTTTAAATAATTCTACGCCCCTTTCTGTAAAAGCAAAGATAAACTGATTCTAAAATAATTAGGTGTAGTGCGTTATACTTTTATTGGTGTTCATCATATTTGAACGCTGCTCACTTCAACCATCACACAGTAATGGTAATGGTTACAACTCAAGGCAGTACGAAGATTAATATACACTCTGTTCGCAAACATGTCGCGAAGGCATTTCATGTTCAGATACATACAATATATGGTGCTATGACTTTAAATTTGGATACTAATGTTTAATCAATAATTCTGTACCTATGAATTATTGAGGGCATAGATTAAACTTCTTGTCTTTTTTGTCTCGTTTTGCAACAAAGAAAAAAAAATCTATTTGTTACAAAAAAAGGGCACGAATTCGCAGAAGGGGGTTCGTTGAAACGTACTAACCCCCCCCCCTTGCGTACGGCCGTTCAACTTAATGACAAATTTAGTTTTTTAAAAAAATTTTAAACCTGGGTATATGGTATATGTCACAGAACATTGCACTCCGCCTGGATCATGACGAGGCTTATGATATCTTAAATCCCGCAGGTATATATCAAATATTACCACGGTTACTTAAAAGCACATTTTCAAATCTGTATGATATCGTGTCTTTCCTTCTTGTGTCCAGGTGTCGGTGCCTGGAGTCTGTCCACCATCTACGTCAGTCTCATCATCTCCTGCATGTTCCTGCCTAACTTCATCATCGCCAGGTTGGGCTGCAAGTGGACGATACCCATCTCTATGGCCGGATACATCCTCTACATGTGCGCCAACTTCTACGCCATCAAAGGTGAGTCTTACCCCCCTCCCCATCCCTGTCAGTAGTTATGGTCTTTGTTAAATGGGACCAGCGGAGTGCACCAGGCTACAGATGGAAGAATGCTGTCAACAGATGGCTAATGAATACAGATGGTAGAATAGTAGAATGTTGGTAACCGATGGCCTATGATAGTCAAAGGTTCAAAGAATTCTGAAAAAAGGGTGATGAGGAGGAGGTTAATATTAAGGTTTACAATGACGTCATGGTGTCTAGTTTTGGTTAGAATGAAAAAAAAACACCGTAAAAAAACCAAGTTTTTGACTATAAATCCTTTATGTACGAGAAGTCACTAAAAGAATGTTCATTATAATACACAGCGCAAGACCATCCAAAAATACAAAATTGTAGTTGCGTCGTAAAACATGTTTAACATAATGCGCACCGATCAGGAATATGTTTATAAAAAGTGTTGTCAATAAAATACGCACCTTATTGCGCGACAGAAAGGTTGTTCAATATAATACGCACCGCGACACTCTATCTCAGAAAATAACATGATACATAGGAATAAATACAACAATCTAAAAATTCAATAATTTAAATACAGTACATGCGATAGATCTGAAATTTTGATACATCGTTTTTTATCATCGCCACGAAACTGCCTGCTAAATTTCAGCTCGCTAGCTTACGAGAAAGTGGGTTAAAAATCGATCCAAAGTTTTGGCGACCGACAAGCAAGCAATCAAGGGTTCAAACAGACACCACGAGTTAATATAAAGGATTTAAAAATAAAGAAATAACACTTAATAGAATTTTGCTCTTTTTTCAAGGTTCTTAAATTGTATCATACACAGGATCTATTTATTTCGTAAGATGGGTAACTTTCATTGTCAGCCGTCCATCCTGTTGGTGATGTACAATATAAATATTCCAGACTCCTGTATATATGTATTCCACTACAGTATAATTATATTCCACGTTTTATTTCCATCACCAGGTACCATGATTCCAGCCTCCATCATCCTAGGGTTCGGTGCCGCCCCCTTGTGGTCAGCTAAGTGCACATACCTCACCCAGATTGGCGTCTGGTATTCCAAACTGACCAATCAGGACCAAGATGGCGTCATCAACATGTTCTTTGGTTTTTTCTTTCTCTTCTTCCAAACTTGTAAGTTAAACACTTTACATTATAGTATTGAAAGAGCGTCTGTAATAGATCAGATTATATAGTGGGGTTTTTAAAATGGTATTATTTACATAATTATTTTGGAGGAAGCTTGCAAAAAAATATTTTTAAAAAGTGAATCCAAAGAGAAAGTTGTATAACTCGTATCCATATTTTAAACTCTTTTCGATGCTGAACCAATTCATGAATGTCTGCTCAATGGCGCATGACTCTGAGCCTAATTATTCTGTGTTAGTAAGAAACTAATAGACGTTCATCATATACATTCTATTTGAGTTCATCATATACATTCTATTTGAGTTCATCATATACATTCTATTTGAGTTCATCATATACATTCTATTTGAGTTCATCATATACATTCTATTTGAGTTCATCATATACATTCTATTTGAGTTCATCATATAAATTCTATTTGAGTTCATCATATACATTCTATTTGAGTTCATCATATACATTCTATTTGAGTTCATCATATACATTCTATTTGAGTTCATCATATACATTCTATTTGAGTTCATCATATACATTCTATTTGAGTTCATCATATACATTCTATTTGAGTTCATCATATACATTCTATTTGAGTTCATATATCTATTTGAGTTCATCATATACATTCTATTTGAGTTCATCATATACATTCTATTTGAGTTCATCATATACATTCTATTTGAGTTCATCATATACATTCTATTTGAGTTCATCATATACATTCTATTTGAGTTCATCATATACATTCTATTTGAGTTCATCATCATATTACATTCATCTATTTGAGTTCATCATATACATTCTATTTGAGTTCATCATATACATTCTATTTGAGTTCATCATATACATTCTATTTGAGTTCATCATATACATCTATTTGAGTTCATCATATACATTCTATTTGAGTTCATCATATACATTCTATTTGAGTTCATCATATACATTCTATTTGAGTTCATCATATACATTCTATTTGAGTTCATCATATACATTCTATTTGAGTTCATCATATACATTCTATTTGAGTTCATCGTATACATTCTATTTGAGTTCATCATATACATTCTATTTGAGTTCATCATATACATTCTATTTGAGTTCATCATATACATTCTATTTGAGTTCATCATATACATTCTATTTGAGTTCATCGTATACATTCTATTTGAGTTCATCATATACATTCTATTTGAGTCATCATACATCTATTTGAGTCATCATATACATTCTATTTGAGTTCATCATATACATTCTATTTGAGTTCATCATATACATTCTATTTGAGTTCATCATATACATTCTATTTGAGTTCATCATATACATTCTATTTGAGTTCATCATATACATTCTATTTGAGTTCATCATATACATTCTATTTGAGTTCATCATATACATTCTATTTGAGTTCATCATATACATTCTATTTGAGTTCATCATATACATTCTATTTGAGTTCATCATATACATTCTATTTGAGTTCATCATATACATTCTATTTGAGTTCATCATATACATTCTATTTGAGTTCATCATATACATTCTATTTGAGTTCATCATATACATTCTATTTGAGTTCATCATATACATTCTATTTGAGTTCATCATATACATTCTATTTGAGTTCATCATATACATTCTATTTGAGTTCATCTATACATCTATTTGAGTCATATACATTCTATTTGAGTTCATCATATACATTCTATTTGAGTTCATCGTATACATTCTATTTGAGTTCATCATATACATTCTATTTGAGTTCATCATATACATTCTATTTGAGTTCATCATATACATTCTATTTGAGTTCATCGTATACATTCTATTTGAGATCATCATATACATTCTATTTGAGTTCATCGTATACATTCTATTTGAGTTCATCGTATACATTCTATTTGAGTTCATCATATACATTCTATTTGAGTTCATCATATACATTGTATTTGAGTTCATCATATACATTCTATTTGAGTTCATCGTATACATTCTATTTGAGATCATCATATACATTCTATTTGAGTTCATCGTATACATTCTATTTGAGTTCATCGTATACATTCTATTTGAGTTCATCATATACATTCTATTTGAGTTCATCATATACATTGTATTTGAGTTCATCATATACATTCTATTTGAGTTCATCGTATACATTATATTTGAGATCATCATATACAGTCTATTTGAGTTCATCGTATACAGTCTATTTGAGATCATCGTATACAGTCTATTTGAGTTCATCATATACATTTTATTTGAGATCATCATATACATTCTATTTGAGATCATCATATACATTCTATTTGAGATCATCATATACATTCTATTTGAGATCATCATATACATTCTATTTGAGATCATCATATACAGTCTATTTGAGCATTCAACATTTGAAGCAATTCACGAACTAACTGTTAGCAGCTATCCAGAAAAATGTCTTCATTTGTAGCATCATGGCTTTCAGATTTAAAATGTATACTTTCTTACACGGAACAAATTAAAGTTGTGACTGAGAAATATATTTCAGCCGTGACGTCATCAACGGCTTTGGTTATTAGATTTAAACAAAAACGTAATTCAAAAAATTGCAAAACCCTAATAAGTTCAATCGTCTAGTAATCTGTAGCAGTGAAATTTCGTTTGAAACTTTATTATGTTGAATAGAGAGGACCCCATGGAACACGGGGTGGATTTCCCATGAGGTCATTAAGTGCTAATATCTACCGCTTGCTATAGGAGAGTTAACATATCTTTGAGTTTAAAGAATATAATATTTAAAATATTCATAGATGGTGAAAACTGTAGAAGTATTTTTTATGGCAAGCATGTTTTCTTCGGGGACATTTGTGAATTCTCAATTCACACATAAAGAGCCAAGTTTATTTTGTAATTTATTTAATTTTTGTTTTGTTGCACATTAAGTTTCTCTTAACTGTCACAGCTCAGATCTGGGGGAACCTCATCTCCTCTCTTGTCTTCACCCCTGACAACAGCAACCTGACAGACACCAGCGGCTGTGGAGCCAGTTTCTGCCCTTCGGACGCCACCTCTGGAAACACGACCAGCAACTTCTCACAGACAAAAGACAAGGTTGTGGCCCCTGTTATACACTAACCCTAAAAATGTAACCCTCTCTAACAACGTGAACTCTAAAACAAGAGGGGAAACTTAACATCGTCATGTCACGTTAAACATATTTCCACTCAACAGCATCAGATTCTGCTTGTTATTTAGACCCACAAATACGGTTACTGGGTTTTTAAAAAGTTATGCTATTTAAGGGGGTGGAACACGATTGTTTGAGCAATTTTAGAATACTTTCAATCACTTTTTTTTAAAAATTGACAAACATGTAGTATGATGGGTTGAAATCAACAAATCGAAAGCTCTGTTCTGAATGCAAAATTGTGGTAGAACAACTCGCGAATAGTGGCATACAGAATAGTGGCATACAGAATAGTGGCATACAGAATAGTGACATACAGAATAGTGGCATACAGAATAGTGGCATACAGAATAGTGGCATACAGAATAGTGGCATACAGAATAGTGGCATACGGAATTGTGGCATAGAGAATAGTGGCAAACGGAATTGTGGCATAGAGAATAGTGGCAAACGGAATAGTGGCATACAGAAGAGTGGCTTACGTAAAACTATTTCTTAGGCGGTTGAAAGAAAAAAAAGGTAAAATTCTCAAGTAAGGGGCCGTCCATAAATGACGTCACGCACCTAGGGGGGAGGGGGGTCACACTTTTGTGACGATGCGTGACGAGGGGGAGGGAGGGGGGTTGAAGAAATGTGACGTCACATCAAAAGAGTAACTTTAAATAAAACATCCACTGAAATATTTGTTCGCTTACAATTTATTTAATGAATTTTTTCTCTTTTTTTATATATTTTTTTTTAAAAAAACCAGTGCTTCTCAATGTGCTGGTCGGTAGGCCATCAGACGCTGGTTGGCGTAAGCTATCAAGACACGAAAATTAAATCTAATTATAATCCTTAAGTTTGAGAATCCACCAGATAACATATGACATTGTTACCCTGCTTCGTTTGATGTTGACATCAAAGCATTTGTGATGTAACCTCAGCTCCGTTTGGTTCTCTAATGGTAGGAGTCGTCGATTTTTTCCCCTCCAAAATATACAAGTTTATGTGTGCGTTACACCCCCCCTCAACCCCCAGACTCTAGGTCCTGCTCACATGACTCGGGGATTTGGGGGAGCGTCGTTAGCCCCCCCCCCGAAAATGCTACTGGTGATTTTTACAAGCATGACAAGTGTCTAAAAATGATCTGAATAGGATTATGTGTAGATATTTTAAGTCAAAACGACACGGAATATCATTTTTCTTTAAAAGGGGAAAAGGGAGGGGGAATCTATTTGAAAAATTAAAAACGTTTTAATTTTGATATAATTGTTCGATTGGTTTTTGGTCTGACGCCCCTGGGCCATTCTAGTCATCTAGATCAGTGCTTCTCAAAGTGGTGGTCCGCGGGCCATCCGCAGCCGGTCCGCAGGTGTTCTCAAAAAAGGACCGAAAAAATTTTCAGTGCAGGGAAAATAGTGCACCGGTTCCTGGTGCAATGGAAAAAATTCCTGCCGGTCCGCCATACTAAATAATTTGAGAAGCACTGTTCTAGATATAATGGTAAATGAGCCCATTTAAAATTAGTAAACTATTCATTAACTTTATTGAATGCATCAAATTCTAGACATCGCAATTCGAAAGGAGCACAAAACAACTTTTCTTCTTTGATCAGTTTTTAAGGCCTTAATTTTAAATATCACAGAAAGGATACTTAATACAGACAAGTCATGTGGATTAAGATTATTGTCACTCGTGTCAATATAAATGAAAGTAGGGTTAGATTTAGGTGTCTTCGTATAGTACGTAGGTAAGAAATCTACATAGTTGTCAAATTTTTAAAAAATGCATTTTCTGGAAGGAACCGGTTCAATAATGGGCATATGTTCCAAGCGTACACGTACACATGACGTGACGTATTTTAATATATCTAGTGGATTGTAGTGGATGATATATGTCCCAAATGAGTCTGCATTACCCCCAAGAATTCCCTTTTTGACCCCAGATGAGGTCGGTTCGCCGACCTCTTTCTTACAGGATGCCAGTCAGTCAATTGAGGGATTTTTTAAAAATAAATTTTAAAAATGTTATTTTTAAATAATTTTGTTTTCTAAACAAAGACGTTAACCGTGATGATGAATAGTCAATGTTTAATTTGAATGTATTAAAATAAAATATAATCTAAGGATGTTAACACAGTTGTTTTCTGAAGGCCGGTTAAACGTTTTTTAAAAATGGTTCACGTGGGTTACGATATTACAATGTAGATCTTCACTAAATAAATAATAAATACTGAAATGACAATAAAAGTGATTTGAAACATACTTATTTTCAAATAGAGAATAAGTGTTTTGGGGTGGGGGGGTCAAAGATTTGTGACGTATTTTTAGAGTCTAAGTTTTTGTAACAAGGGGGGGAGGGGGTCAAAAATCGGCCAAAATCGCGTGACGTCATTTATGGACGGCCCCTAAGTGGATGCTACACATTTACTATCGAGGAGCATAAATACAACATTTGATCTCAATAGGCCAGGTGATAGAAGTGATAAATACAACATTTGATCTCAATAGGCCAGGTGATAGAAGTGATAAATACAAGATTTGATCTCTATAGGCCAGGTGATAGAAGTGATAAATACAACATTTGATCTCAATAGGCCAGGTGATAGAAGTGATAAATACAACATTTGATCTCTATAGGCCAGGTGATAGAAGTGATAAATACAACATTTGATCTCTATAGGCCAGGTGATAGAAGTGATAAATACAACATTTGATCTCTATAGGCCAGGTGATAGAAGTGATAAATACAACATTTGATCTCTATAGGCCAGGTGATAGAAGTGATAAATACAACATTTGATCTCTATAGGCCAGGTGATAGAAGTGATAAATACAACATTTGATCTCTATAGGCCAGGTGATAGAAGTGATAAATACAACATTTGATCTCTATAGGCCAGGTGATAGAAGTGATAAATACAACATTTGATCTCTATAGGCCAGGTGATAGAAGTGATAAATACAACATTTGATCTCTATAGGCCAGGTGATAGAAGTGATAAATACAACATTTGATCTCTATAGGCCAGGTGATAGAAGTGATAAATACAACATTTGATCTCTATAGGCCAGGTGATAGAAGTGATAAATACAACATTTGATCTCTATAGGCCAGGTGATAGAAGTGATAAATACAACATTTGATCTCTATAGGCCAGGTGATAGAAGTGATAAATACAACATTTGATCTCTATAGGCCAGGTGATAGAAGTGATAAATACAACATTTGATCTCAATAGGCCAGGTGATAGAAGTTTAACTTAAATGTCACCTAAAGGGAAAACTTTCTATTTCATTTGACAGGTGTACACAGTTTGTGGAATTTACCTGGCGTCAGCTGTTATTGCGGTGATCATTGTGTCCATCTTCCTGGACCAGATCACGCTGGACAAGGAGACGAGCGAGGATGACCGGAAGCTAAGCCCCAAGCTCCTCATCTCCACGTTCCGCCACTTGTTCTCCTCCCCTCTCCAGATGATGTTGATACCTATCACAATTTACAGCGGCGTGGAGCAGGCTTTTATTGGAGGGGACTTTACTAAGGTGGGTATATGGGGAGGGGGGACTTCAGTAAGTTGTATACATGGGAGGAAAGCTTTTATTGGAGGGGACTTTACTAAGTGGGTATATGGGGGGACTTCAGTAAGTTGTATACATGGGAGGAAAGCTTTTATTGGAGGGGACTTTACTAAGGTGGGTATATGGGGGGACTTAAGTAAGTTGTATACATGGGAGGAAAGCTTTTATTGGAGGGGACTTTACTAAGGTGGGTATATGGGGGGACTTAAGTAAGTTGTATACATGGGAGGAAAGCTTTTATTGGAGGGGACTTTACTAAGGTGGGTATATGGGGGGGGGACTTCAGTAAGTTGTATACATGGGAGGAAAGCTTTTATTGGAGGGGACTTTACTAAGTGGGTATATGGGGGGACTTCAGTAAGTTGTATACATGGGAGGAAAGCTTTTATTGGAGGGGACTTTACTAAGGTGGGTATATGGGGGGACTTAAGTAAGTTGTATACATGGGAGGAAAGCTTTTATTGGAGGGGACTTTACTAAGGTGGGTACATGGGAGTGGGGGCAGGGAGCAGTGGCGTAGCTAGGGGGCGGTGAGGGTGGTCCGCCCTGGGCGGCAACATTTAGAGGGCGGCATTTGTAGGCATTTGAAAAGTAAAGCCATTTCCGACAACCGCCCTTTTTCTTTTGAAGGTGGAAAACCAAGGTAAACAAACAGATTCTTAATTTCAAGTCTTAATAAATGGATTTGGGCAAAATGTGTTAGTTTTATTTTATAGTGATTGTTATAACTAACGCAAAACCGTTCAAAAATGTAAAATCGCTAAAAAAAAGGTATCGATTTGTTTGGAAAATTAAGCGGTATACGTCACAGATGGCGCTTTTATAAGCAAACTGTACACACACACACACACACAAAAACAACAACAAATCACTGCTGGGCCGAATAATATGTACCATTAATATCGCCACGACATTTTTTGCGTGGAATTTCGACATGCGCAGAATGATGCGCTAACAAGTACCTACATGGCATGGTGATTCAAATATTGTGTTCAACTTGCAAGTAGTAATTTTTATTACTGTTTCAGTTTTCAGAAACTTATTGTAAGGTAACTTACTAAAAATTAAATTTATTTTGTTTTTATTGCATAAAAGTAGCACACATAATTTGTGTTTTTCATTAAAATACGGTTATTCATTAAAAATGTTACGCCTATCCAATTAAAGTAATGGGTAAATAATTTGAATTCGTCTATTTTATGGAAAATTATTAAGTTTTATGGCAAGAACATGAAAATATTCAAATTTCTCCGTTAATACACACCCCAATAGCATAAATAATTTCGAAAAAGACATACTTCAAATTAAATACATGTGATGACTATAGACTATGAACCAGGATCACTTCTAAAATATCTTTAACACGTACAAGGGATTTTCAACTGTGCATTATTCCCGCTGTTTCATGTTCCATTGTCATGTAATAAGAGATCACTTTCAGTTATAGTTAAAACTATTTGGCTCATCATAACCAGCTGCTTATATCACGTGATGTATGGCTGATTCTTTAGGCTTCTTTACCTTGAGATATTTCTTACATCAACATCAAGAGAAATATTCGACAAACCCCTTACATCTGTAAATTGAATTTTTATTCAGAGTAGGAGACAAAATAAACATCCTCATAATTCTATAGACTTTGTCTAATTGCTTGACTTTAAAAATTTGTTAAATTCTAAAGGAAAATGTGACTTTATTTTTAAGCTGATGACCCCACCATTTCACTAGATTTGCACCCATGACAAAACACATTTGTTAATAATTTATTTGTTTATCCACAAGGCGTACATCAGTTGCACTCTAGGAATCTGGAACCTCGGCTACGTCATGATTTGTTACGGTGTCGCTGATGCACTTTGCTCCATTTTATTTGGGCGTTTGGTTGTCTACATCGGTCACATTCCTTTCTTTGTCTTCGGTGAGTGCTTGTTGGACAGGATTGGTTATTTTTGTTGGACAGGATTGGTTATGTTTGTTGGACAGGATTGGTTATGTTTGTTGGACAGGATTGGTTATGTTTGTTGGACAGGATAGGTTATGTTTGTTGGACAGGATTGGTTATGTTTGTTGGACAGGATTGGTTATGTTTGTTGGACAGGATTGGTTATGTTTGTTGGACAGGATTGGTTATGTTTGTTGGACAGGATTGGTTATGTTTGTTGGACAGGATTGGTTATGTTTGTTGGACAGGATTGGTTATGTTTGTTGGACAGGATTGGTTATGTTTGTTGGACAGGATTGGTTATGTTTGTTGGACAGGATTGGTTATGTTTGTTGGACAGGATTGGTTATGTTTGTTGGACAGGATTGGTTATGTTTGTTGGACAGGATTGGTTATGTTTGTTGGACAGGATAGGTTATGTTTGTTGGACAGGATTGGTTATGTTTGTTGGACAGGATTGGTTATGTTTGTTGGACAGGATTGGTTATGTTTGTTGGACAGGATTGGTTATGTTTGTTGGACAGGATTGGTTATGTTTGTTGGACAGGATTGGTTATGTTTGTTGGACAGGATTGGTTATGTTTGTTGGACAGGATTGGTTATGTTTGTTGGACAGGATTGGTTATGTTTGTTGGACAGGATTGGTTATGTTTGTTGGACAGGATTGGTTATGTTTGTTGGACAGGATTGGTTATGTTTGTTGGACAGGATTGGTTATGTTTACCATGTATGAAAGTGAAATTGTTCTTTGTTAAAGCCGCAAACTGAAACTGAATGTGATTATAATTCTATTAGGGTTTGATTTTTAACTCACTTTGTTGTTGTTTCCCAGCATTCATTACTCACGGTGCACTGCAGATAGCTTTTCTCAAGTGGAGCCCAGAACAAGGTCAAGAGATCATATTCTACGTCTGCGCGGCATTGTGGGGTATGGGAGACGCTGTTATACAGACGCAGTTAAATGGTAAATTTTGTGGTTGGTGTTTGAACTAATTGGTCAGTTAAAATACACAGTAGCACACATTTCAGTTTAAAGGTTCACTGTGTATGACGGAACTCTTTCAGTGCATTGTTATTGTATTGACTACTCCTCATGAAGATATGGGAGGAGGAGCAAGTTCCTTCTGATTGGAAAGAGAGATTTAAGCTCCTGCTCGAACTACAGAGGGATCATCTTGGTGTCCATCCCAGGCAAGACTTTCAACCGTGTGCTGCTCAACAGAATGAGAAAAATGCTGTTGATCCTCTACTACAAATCCAACAAGCCGCCTTCCTCACCAACAGATCCAACAAGCCGCCTTCCTCACCAACAGATCCAACAAGCCGCCTTCCTCACCAACAGATCCAACAAGCCGCCTTCCTCACCAACAGATCCAACAAGCCGCCTTCCTCACCAACAGATCCAACAAGCCGCCTTCCTCACCAACAGATCCAACAAGCCGCCTTCCTCGCCAACAGATCATATGCTGACCAGATTGGAACACTGCCCATTAATTTAGAACAGTGCCTGTGATAGAATTCGCCTCTCCTTGTCAACTTTGTTGACTATCAAAAAGCCTTTGACAGCGTGGACAGGCAAATTCTATGGATACTGTTACGACACTAAGGGGTGCCGGAGAAGATCACGGATATGAACACTGACGACTTGACTTTGCTGATGATGTTTCATTTCTATCAAATATAATCAGAAAAAAAACAAAAACTGTTGCAGTCACTTCTGCTTGTATGGATCTCAATATGCACAAAGATAGGAGTAAATTCATCAATGTTAATGCCCCTAGTACAGCACCAAATGTTAATGCCCCTAGTACAGCACCAAATGTTAATGCCCCTAGTACAGCACCAAATGTTAATGCCCCTAGTACAGCACCAAATGTTAATGCCCCTAGTACAGCACCAAATGTTAATGCCCCTAGTACAGCACCAAATGTTAATGCCCCTAGTACAGCACCAAATGTTAATGCCCCTAGTACAGCACCAAATGTTAATGCCCCTAGTACAGCACTAAATGTTAATGCCCCTAGTACAGCACCAAATGTTAATGCCCCTAGTACAGCACCAAATGTTAATGCCCCTAGTACAGCACTAAATGTTAATGCCCCTAGTACAGCACCAAATGTTAATGCCCCTAGTACAGCACTAAATGTTAATGCCCTTAGTACAGCACCAAATGTTAATGCCCCTAGTACAGCACCAAATGTTAATGCCCTTAGTACAGCACCAAATGTTAATGCCCCTAGTACAGCACCAAATGTTAATGCCCCATAGTACAGCACCAAATGTTAATGCCCCATAGTACAGCACCAAATGTTAATGCCCCTAGTACAGCACCAAATGTTAATGCCCCTAGTACAACACCAAATGTTAATGCCCCTAGTACAGCACCAAATGTTAATGCCCCTAGTACAGCACCAACTGTTAATGCCCCTAGTACAGCACCAAATGTTAATGCCCCTAGTACAGCACCAAATGTTAATGCCCCTAGTACAGCACCAATCATGCCAGATGAAAAAGAACTCGAAGAGGTGGAGAGCAGTGGAGACCTTTGTCTACCTTGGCAGTAAGGTAGACAACCCAGGTGGAACGGATGCTGATGTCAGATTAAGGGTTGGGACGGCAAGGACAGCCTTCCAAAAACTCAAAAATATTTGGATCTTCAGAAACTTGAGAAGAAATTTAGAGATAAAGACTTTCAACGGCAAGCCGTGGTGAAGCCTGTGCTGTTCCAAGGTGCTGAGATAGAAAGGACCACCACGATCACGAACATGACCACAACCACGATCACGAACATGACCACAACCACGATCACGACCATGAACATGACCACAACCACGATCACGACCACAACCACGATCACGACCACGAACATGACCACGACCATGAACATGACCACAACCACGATCACGACCATGAACATGACCACAACCACGATCACGACCATGAACATGACCACAACCATGAACATGACCACGACCATGAACATGACCACAACCATGAACATGACCACAACCACGACCACGACCATGAACATGACCACAACCATGAACATGACCACAACCACGACCACGACCATGAACATGAACACGACCACAAACATGAACATGACCACGAACATGAACATGACCACAACCACGAACATGAACATGACCACAACCACAACCACGAACATGACCACAACCACAACCACGAACATGAACATGACCACAACCACAACCACGAACATGAACATGACCGCAACCACGAACATGACCACAACCACAACCACGAACATGAACATGACCACAACCACGAACATGAACATGACCACAACCACGAACATGAACATGACCACAACCACGAACATGAACATGACCACAACCACAACCACGAACATGAACATGACCACAACCACGACCACGAACATGAACATGACCACACCCACGAACATGAACATGACCACAACCACGAACATGAACATGACCACAACCACGACCACAACCATGAACATGACCACAACCACAACCACGAACATGAACATGACCACAACCACGAACATGAACATGACCACAACCACAACCACGAACATGACCACAACCACGACCACGAACATGAACATGACCACAACCACGAACATGTACATGACCACAACCACGAACATGAACATGACCACAACCACGAACATGAACATGACCACAACCACGAACATGACCACGACCACAACCACAACCACGACCATGATCATGAACATGAAGAGAATTCAGTACTTTATTAATAACTGCCTGAGCAGGCTCCTAGCTATTCACTGGCCAGACAAAATCATAAACCTGGAATTGTGGCAGCGGACAAGGCAGAAGCCAATATGTCAAGAAATCCTCCAGAGACGATGATGATAGATTGGCCATGATTGGCAATGATTGGCCATGCGATGCGAAAACCTAAAGGCTAGCGGGAAAAAAAGTTCGTCCAAGAAACACTTGGCACCAAGATGTGCAGGCAGGCATCAATGGACTTTGCCATAACTGGAAGATGCTGGAGAGGCTGGCCCAGGATAGATATGAATGTCTGACTCTTTTAAGTGGTCAATGTCTTTGGAGAGATCTCAGACATCGATGTTGATTAACTTCTGTTTCTCGTAGACAAGAATGCAGAAGACGAAGACGACATGCGTTTATCGTCTTTAGCCCTCAATAATCCGCCTCCATGCATTTAGCAGTCCACATAAAAATAATAGGCGGACTTTTATAACAATTTCAACGAGTTCATTAAAAAATATGTGAATGTGTGAACTCATAAAACAATTAATTATAATTGAGCTTTTGATTTACTCATTTCCTTAAATTGCTTTTTAAATAAAAATTTCAAAAACTTTTAAGGTATGGGTATAATATCACTGTCTTAAAATTTCTATAATTTTTCTATTTTTCACCTTTGACCCCAGCCCTGTACGGCCATCTTTTCTCGGACAAGGCAGAAGCAGGTTTCGCTAATTACCGCCTGTGGGAATCACTGGGTTTCGCCGTGACGTTTGCCTACAACGACTACCTGTGTACCGACACCAAACTCTACGTGTGTCTCGGTGTCCTGGCCACGTCTGTCGTCTGCTACTTCATCGTGGAGATCATGGCGTGGCGCCTCAAGAAGACAAGTGCTGATATATCCAAATAAACGCCTGGACGGCATGAGTGTGGACATCGTCTGGACGGCATGAGTGTGGACATCGTCTGGACGGCATGAGTGTGGACATCGTCTGGACGGCATGAGTGTGGACATCGTTGTGTCAACACAAGCTTCACATCAACTGTAGGCGATGACATCAGAGCTCATTGAGTAGGGGCTTGGCAGGAAAGACAACTCGTCTTGTTATTCTAAAATGTCTTTGTAAAAAAAAATATTTTAAATTTCATGTTCTTTGAATGGAAAAATCCACGGGACATCCGGTTTGTCCATGGACTGAATGCGCGGTGTTAAAGTTACAGATTGTATAATGTAAATAATGTTAAATTAAAACTATTGGCTGGCGGTTGTTACGATGATTCTCAGTTCTTTCGTTTATTCACGTATCACATTTACACTGATAAAAAAAACGTTAAAAAAACAAACAAACAAGTTTTTGACTATAAATCCTTTATATACGAGACATAACTAAGAGAATGTTCATTATAATACGCATCGCACGACAATCCAAAAATCCAAAATTTTAGTTATGTCTCAAATATTTAAAGGATTTATAGTAAAAATTACTTCTACAGTCTGCCTGCTAAATTTCAGCTCGATTTGATCACGGGAAAATGGTTATAAAAACATGTTTAACAGTGCGCATCGCGAGACAGATTAGCAATTAATAGCATTTACATATACAGATCGGGAATATATTTTAAAAAAGTATCGTCAATATAATACGCCGCCCAGCGCAACAGGAAAGTATTAAAAAGGTTGTTCAATATAAAAAGGTTGTTCAATATAAAACGCACCGCGAAACTCTAGTATAAAAATGAACATGCTACATAGAGATAAATAGAGATAATCTAAAAAATCATTAATTTAATTACAGTATATTCGATTGATCTTAAATTTCAATAGATCATTTTTATTATGGGCACGAGTCTGCCTGCAATATTTCAGCTCGCTAGCATACGAGGAAGTGGTTTAAAAATCGATCAAAAGTTGTTTTTTTGGATAGCAAGGCATCAAGCCATCAAGCAAGCAGACGCCACGAGTTAATGTAAAGGATTTGAAAATTGTTTAAAATAAGTGTAAAACACAAATACAACTTAAATACAAGTAGAATTAAGATTAAATTTATTAATTTATTTTTTGGCGGGGGGGGGGTTAATAAAAACAGTACAATTTATACCGCCGTTTTGATTTTTTTCATTAGAGAGAGTATAAAATATTTCGAAATAACTATTATCTAACCATTAATTTATTAGAAAAATAATTCATACCCTGCATTAAGGGGCCGTCCATAAATGACGTCACACGATTTTGACCGATTTTTGCACACACCCTCCGCCGTCATCACAAAAACTTAGACCAGCTCTCCTTAGCTCCATCCGGGTACCCGTGTAGACGTTGCAAATATTGCACAGAGCATCGCCCATACTTACGGTTAAAATACTATGTTAAAGTAACATAGAACAATTGTCTTTTTGTCGAATTTTTTCATTTTGATCTACACTGAAACTAACCAGCGTGCAATGTGTTGAGGGATGCAATGTGTTGAGGGATGCAATGTGTTGAGGGATTCAATGATTTCTTCTTATTTTTTTGTTTGAATCTGTAGTCCAGCTTCTTTCAGTGTAGAAGGGAGAATGTGGCGACCTACAGTGTTATGTCCCCTGCTCTAAGACCCAACTTTTGGTGTAACTTTAACTGACAATTTAGTTTGTATACTTCCAAGGGTAGCCATAAGGTCCCTTAGTGTATACTTCCAGGAGTGGCAGCCATAAGGTCCCACCAAAATCAGTTCTTCTGAACTTCTTCTCATCTGTTCTGGTGTTGTATTTAATGTCTAGTAAATTTGTATTTGTAGTTGTTATAGAGTCCTACACAAGTGAATGGTCCTACTACCATAACATAGTGAATGGTCCTACTACCATAACATAGTGAATGGTCCTACTACCATAACATAGTGAATAGTCCTACTACCATAACATAGTGAATAGTCCTACTACCATAACATAGTGAATGGTCCTACTACCATAACATAGTGAATAGTCCTACTACCATAACATAGTGAATGGTCCTACTACCATAACATAGTGAATGGTCCTACTACCATAACATAGTGAATCGTCCTACTACCATAACATAGTGAATGGTCCTACTACCATAACATAGTGAATGGTCCTACTACCATAACATAGTGAATGGTCCTACTACCATAACATAGTGAATGGTCCTACTACCATAACATAGTGAATGGTCCTACTACCATAACATAGTGAATGGTCCTACTACCATAACATAGTGAATGGTCCTACTACCATAACATAGTGAATGGTCCTACTACCATAACATAGTGAATGGTCCTACTACCATAACATAGTGAATGGTCCTACTACCATAACATAGTGAATGGTCCTACTACCATAACATAGTGAATGGTCCTACTACCATAACATAGTGAATGGTCCTACTACCATAACATAGTGAATGGTCCTACTACCATAACATAGTGAATGGTCCTACTACCATAACATAGTGAATGGTCCTACTACCATAACATAGTGAATGGTCCTACTACCATAACATAGTGAATGGTCCTACTACCATAACATAGTGAATGGTCCTACTACCATAACATAGTGAATGGTCCTACTACCATAACATAGTGAATGGTCCTACTACCATAACATAGTGAATGGTCCTACTACCATAACATAGTGAATGGTCCTACTACCATAACATAGTGAATGGTCCTACTACCATAACATAGTGAATGGTCCTACTACCATAACATAGTGAATGGTCCTACTACCATAACATAGTGAATGGTCCTACTACCATAACATAGTGAATGGTCCTACTACCATAACATAGTGAATGGTCCTACTACCATAACATAGTGAATGGTCCTACTACCATAACATAGTGAATGGTCCTACTACCATAACATAGTGAATGGTCCTACTACCATAACATAGTGAATGGTCCTACTACCATAACATAGTGAATGGTCCTACTACCATAACATAGTGAATGGTCCTACTACCATAACATAGTGAATGGTCCTACTACCATAACATAGTGAATGGTCCTACTACCATAACATAGTGAATGGTCCTACTACCATAACATAGTGAATGGTCCTACTACCATAACATAGTGAATGGTCCTACTACCATAACATAGTGAATGGTCCTACTACCATAACATAGTGAATGGTCCTACTACCATAACATAGTGAATGGTCCTACTACCATAACATAGTGAATGGTCCTACTACCATAACATAGTGAATGGTCCTACTACCATAACATAGTGAATGGTCCTACTACCATAACATAGTGAATGGTCCTACTACCATAACATAGTGAATGGTCCTACTACCATAACATAGTGAATGGTCCTACTACCATAACATAGTGAATGGTCCTACTACCATAACATAGTGAATGGTCCTACTACCATAACATAGTGAATGGTCCTACTACCATAACATAGTGAATGGTCCTACTACCATAACATAGTGAATGGTCCTACTACCATAACATAGTGAATGGTCCTACTACCATAACATAGTGAATGGTCCTACTACCATAACATAGTGAATGGTCCTACTACCATAACATAGTGAATGGTCCTACTACCATAACATAGTGAATGGTCCTACTACCATAACATAGTGAATGGTCCTACTACCATAACATAGTGAATGGTCCTACTACCATAACATAGTGAATGGTCCTACTACCATAACATAGTGAATGGTCCTACTACCATAACATAGTGAATGGTCCTACTACCATAACATAGTGAATGGTCCTACTACCATAACATAGTGAATGGTCCTACTACCATAACATAGTGAATGGTCCTACTACCATAACATAGTGAATGGTCCTACTACCATAACATAGTGAATGGTCCTACTACCATAACATAGTGAATGGTCCTACTACCATAACATAGTGAATGGTCCTACTACCATAACATAGTGAATGGTCCTACTACCATAACATAGTGAATGGTCCTACTACCATAACATAGTGAATGGTCCTACTACCATAACATAGTGAATGGTCCTACTACCATAACATAGTGAATGGTCCTACTACCATAACATAGTGAATGGTCCTACTACCATAACATAGTGAATGGTCCTACTACCATAACATAGTGAATGGTCCTACTACCATAACATAGTGAATGGTCCTACTACCATAACATAGTGAATGGTCCTACTACCATAACATAGTGAATGGTCCTACTACCATAACATAGTGAATGGTCCTACTACCATAACATAGTGAATGGTCCTACTACCATAACATAGTGAATGGTCCTACTACCATAACATAGTGAATGGTCCTACTACCATAACATAGTGAATGGTCCTACTACCATAACATAGTGAATGGTCCTACTACCATAACATAGTGAATGGTCCTACTACCATAACATAGTGAATGGTCCTACTACCATAACATAGTGAATGGTCCTACTACCATAACATAGTGAATGGTCCTACTACCATAACATAGTGAATGGTCCTACTACCATAACATAGTGAATGGTCCTACTACCATAACATAGTGAAT
>CALYLW010001700.1:44466-146778 GCA_944989445.1 Ampullaceana balthica | reverse complement strand
TTAATAGAAAGTTGTAACATTTTGATGATTATGTCAAAACTCTGAAATATAAACCTAGCTCACCTATGTGGTATTTAAATATTTTTCATTTAAATCGGGTATTGGAACATCTTACACTCATGGGGAATTATTGTTTAGATAAGTGGAAAACACTTAATACATCTAACGTCTCCTATTTATTTTAAATACAATAAATAAAAATTGTGTAGCCTCTTAACAGTGTCATATGAGATATTTTGAATACTCTAATTTGAAAACAAAATTTCAAAGTCCAATAGATTAGCTGGTGTACGAAAATCATATCTGTTTTCCAAATCCTATGTAACTGCCAAAACCTCTTTTGAATTTCTACATTCATCTCATCTTATGAAGAATATAACTTTCTTTTAAACTGTTGTTCTGCATAACATAGATACAAATTCGCTTCGATCACGAAATATTTGCTCTCTCGTTCTTTGAAAGATTTGATTAAAAGGATGAGGTCTTCAATTAAAATTTTAGCAAATGTCAAAGCATCCTTTAAGTATTCCATTAGTTTCTTTGTGAGTATCCTTTACTGCAAAGCTTTATTGCACTATATGTTTGTAAATATTTTCTGGCATTATTGATTTCATAAAGTACATGTTTCCAAATAATTTCGGGCATCATCGACTTCATAAAGTACATGTTTCCAAATGACAAACATAAATTAGAACATAATAAGATTTAATTACGAGTAACAAAGTTCCTGCGTCTGCTCATGATTTAAAATAACGGAAGTTTTTGTCTGCCTCTGTCAGTTTTTTTAAAATAGATTTTAAAGTAACCTCAAAAAGGGTCCACGGAATATACACTATTTTGTATCCTGAAGTTTGTTTCATGCCTTGCTTGCAGAGGCTATTAGATATTTCCAACGGTGTATGGACATGGAAAAGAATGCCTAGAAACGTTCTAGTGTACTAAAATAGTTAGCGAATTCGTTTCAGTTGGAGTATTATGTAAACAAATTAGGTTTAATAAACTGTTTGAGAAAGGTTTGACATTGAGATTTTATGTTTTTGCATCATTCTTTAGCTGTGGTATACTTTCCAGCCATATAGAAGTATTAACACACGTTGGGCCTCTGCTGTTCATTATTTAAAGATCATCATTTATTTAAAATCATTTCAGATATGTCGTGCGCAGATTCACTTTTGCTGCAATGAAATCTTTGAAAGATTCTACAATGTCTAATTTTTGGTATTCAATGTTTACATATCACACACCTGGACTTGTTTGATCCTTATGTCAAATATATGAAGATATATCGAATATAATGGGTCAATATTTGGTTCCTTGTTCATGAAAGTGATTTTTTGCAAACTGTTACTCTTAAAATTTCTATGAGCTCAGTTTGAATTTGAGATGACAAGTTTTTTGCAACTTTTTTTCACACGATTTTCTCGGACTGCTCGATCGTACTTTTCAAGCATATGCATCAGTTCCAGAATATTGCATTTATTTGCAACAGTATTGCCCTCTCTGGGAACTCAAAAAGCCATTTTTTGTGCCAGGACTGAATAATATAAAATATTCTAAAAAGAATTTCTTACCACTTTGTTTGTTTTCTTTTACAACAACGTAATGTTGATCTATATTAATAGATTATTTTTAAAATCTGATTCCTTCCAATTGCAAACAAATTTGATAAAGTTGAGCACTTGTTCATGGGTGGCTACTTTTGGATTTATGTGTGCCAAGTTTTAATTCCATTAGATAGGCAATTTTTTATTATTTTTGCTTATGCTACAAAACAAAAGACATTACAATTAAAATAATGATGCTTTGGAAGAATAAACCTTTTAAGTACGCCAACAATTTGTAATAATACTAATGATCAAAAATAGCGGCCGATAAATAATAAAACAAATTTCTGACGATTACACGAACATTTTGGTTTTAAACTATTGACTGGCGGGAATGTTCAAAATGTTGATAAAGTTTGCCTACCATGGTTCTAACAATTCGCCTACTTATTAAACAAAATGAAAAGCGTATTAAGCTATTGGCATTAATGGAGTTTGACGCACAGACAGAAAATGACGACAACTCTTCTGATGAATTACTGCGTTACTAAATGGAGATGAAAGTTCCTGAATCCATTAACCCTTTACAATGGTGGAAATTTAATGAACACTGATATCAGTTAATGTCACTCCTTGCCAAGACCGTTTTGTGCATACCAGAAAACTCAGTTTCATGTGAATGATTGTTCAACTAGGCTGGTTATATTGTCAATTAGACCCGCTCATCACTTGAAACAAATAATTTCAACACACTTGTATTTTTTCGTAGTAGGTTAAAAGATGACATATAAAGGAGAAATTTAAGTGATATTTAGATTTTCAACAAGAACGTCTTTGACCCTATTAAAAATTCAAATCTATTTAATTAATTTATAAGAAATCTATATAATTCTGAAATTTAAAACTTGAATATCTCAAAACAACAAAAGTGTGACAGCTGTTTCTTTCCTTGAGCTCTTCAAGTGTTACTTATGATGTCATAAATTGTAATATTTGGCTTTAATCGAAATTAACGATCAATTAATCGCTTTTTTTTAAAGTTAAAGATTAAATTTAAATTAATTTTTAACAGCACTAGTTATTTTTTTAAACCTAAAATTAGAATTAACCTTACAATAATAATATACATTTTATAATGTATGATGCCGTTAGTTCTGCATAGGTTAAGCTGTTTTTATTTTTTTTACTAATATACAATCCAAGTTATTGGAAACAGTGGCGTATCTAAGGATTTGGGGGCCCGTGGGCTTGGTCTCTTTGAGGGGGGGCTGCATTTTGACATTCAACATCATGACATTAGATAATGTACACTCCTTTAGCCCCCCCCCCTCAAGTGGGAATCCAGGGGGACTTTCGAATTTGGACCCGTTCCCCCTCCTCTAGCTACACCACTGCTGCAAAGCATGATTGTTTGAAAAATACGACAAGCACTTCTTTCTATTTTGGAAATGATATATATGTAGGAAATCTATGCTGTTTGTTAAAATATAATTTAAGAAAGGAGTGGGGGTGGGGTTAGTACCAAATTGGTTGTTATTTCCAACTTAGATTCTGATAAAAAGTTACATAAACAATTTTTAATTTCTTAGTAACTTAATATTGGAAACATTTATTTTTAAAAATCGTTTTGAAAATCATAATAACAATTCACATGACAAAATTTAACATTTATTATGCAAAAATGTGTATATTCTGCTGATGCGAAAAAGAAAATATTTATTTTCATCCATTTCTTATTTTTCTTGAAGCTATTTACTATTATTATTGCTAAACAGATTTAATATTTCAAGTAGTTTCCATTAGAAATTAGATATTTTAAAGTGATTTTTTGTTATATAATTGTATTTAAAATATACATGTCATGTGTTACATTATTGTCGAAATAAAAATATTTTTTGTTAAGCTGAGATATCTCATCAAAAAATATTTTCTTCCTTTTCTGACTTAGAACATCGATGTTAACTTTTTTTAAAAATTGCTTTTTATACTAATAAATTTCTTTTGGAAGATTATGTTTCATAAAAAACATAAAGCTATTTGGTAGTTAATTTTGTTTATTCTTAGATAAAAAGATATGGTTATTTATTAGTTTACTTTCCATTTTACGTGTATAGATTATGCATATTATAATGTCAAATTTATAATCAATACATTTAAAAGGAAACAATATAGGAAACAATAAATGAATTCAAATACATCTTTATAATTTTGATTTTTATATGATACGTATCTTTGACACCTATTGTGCTTTAAAATAAATACTTTTTCTT
Source organism: Ampullaceana balthica (assembly GCA_944989445.1). Classification (NCBI taxonomy): domain Eukaryota; kingdom Metazoa; phylum Mollusca; class Gastropoda; family Lymnaeidae; genus Ampullaceana; species Ampullaceana balthica. The sequence goes on along the minus strand of CALYLW010001700.1, from coordinate 142,964 downwards.
TAATTGAATTGTTGTGGAATTGGCTTATGTGTTGTTTCCTTAACAATATCAAGTACATCGTGTTATTTATACACATATGAAAATTAGGTCAGTTACAAAGTCACGAGAAATTGTGACCATTTCGAGGGTCAATAAATTTTGACTCCATGTTCTTCTGCATTACATTTTATTTACCTACTTTACTTGTCACCAAATCAGTTCACTATATCTTGTATCATCAAATCAATAATAGGATTTTCGATTAATAAAACTGGAAAGAGGAAAGATTAGGTTGGTAATGATAATGAAAAGAAGGTCCAAATTAGATATAAATAATTTTATAAAACTATTTTGAATACTTTTTAATCAAGATAGTACTAAAAAGTAAAACATTAAGGAAAATGTCATAAATAATCTACATTCAATTCATTTTTTTTTGCCTGATTAATATTTTCCTGTCGCGCGGTGTGAATTATATTGAAAATACTTTTTATAATATATTCACGATCTGTAAATATTTATGCTAATCAGTCGTGCTGTGCGTATTAGTGTATTACCTGTCAAAATGAAGGAAGTTTTCAGAATAAATATATTTCAGCTGAAATCAATTAATTTTGAAAAATTACACAGAGTAAAAAGTATTGTAATACAGAACTTTCATTTATTTTAATTCAACAATTCCTTAATGACAACAATTTTTGTATATATTTTCATTCCCATATTGAACAAATTTTTTTCACGTTCGAAAAGAGTTATTTTTGGTGCTGTAATTTTTTTCAAGGCTTTTTTTTAGCGCTGCGCTTTATAAAATCTTTTATTGCCTGATTACATAGCGTTTCGAACACACGTACATAAATAAAAAATCATATATATTTCAATACTTTTACTTATGTCTCATATATAAGGAATGTATAGTCAAAAACGTTGTTTTTACGGCTTGTTTAATTTTATGTTCATATCTCGTTTCGTGTATGTGCGCGCGAGTGTGTGGTTGCGCGCGCGCGCGTGCGTGTGTGTGTGTATATAACTTACATATGTGCATATTATAAAATAGACTTTTCTATAGATATAGTAAGTAAATGGCAGAGAATTTACGCGTAAATGGAAAGACGAATTAATTACCTTTCAATATTCTTTGCTACTTATATTTCTTTTAAATACTTTTTTAAAAAATTGAAATAATGTAATGTCAGTGGCGTAGCTAGGGGCGGGGGCGCGGATGGGTGGTCCGCCCCGGGCGGCACAGATTTAGGGGCGGCATTTGTTTGCATTTTAAAAGTAAAACCATTTCCAAAAACTTCCCTTTTTATTAAATCCCTTATATTAACTAGCTTTGTAAGTTTAATCGGACAGCTGAACCGACTATTTGTTTATAATTCTTTCACGTGCCAGTTCAGTTCACGCGTTGAAGCCGACCATTGATGTTAACACCCCCTACCGTCCCTGCGCCCGGTTTTAAAACCAGGGGAGATAATGCTGTTTCAGCCTGTAAATGTCGCGTTTAAGCATAATCTCTACTTTTAGTTATGTCTCATATATAAGGGATTTATAGTCAAAAACTTTGTTTTTACATCTATTTATTCCTTTGAAGGTGTAAAACCCGAGTGCAACGAAATATACTCGTACTTTCGAGTCTTAAATAACGGATTCGCACAACATTTGCTTGATTACAGAATAGTGGATGTTATAACTAACTTAAAAACGTTCAAAAAATTTTAATCGCTCAAAAAGATATCGATTTGTTTGGAAAATTAATAGTGTACGTTACAGATGACGCTTTTATAAGAAAACTGCACACAAAAAAACATCACCGCTGGGCCGAATAATATGTTATATTAAATTTGCCTCGACTGTTTTTGCGTGGAATTTCGACATTCGCATAATGATGCGCGAACAAGTAGCTACAAGGAATGGTGGTTCAAATATTTTGATTAACTTGAAAGTAGTATTTTATATTACTCTTTCAGTTTCAGAAAATTATTGTAAGGTAAGCTATTAAAAAGTCATTTTGTTTTTATTGCATGAAAGTAGCACAAATAATTTATAATTTGTGTTTTTCATTAAAAGACGGTTATTTCATTAAAAAGTTTAAACCTATCCAATTAAAGTAATGTGTAAATAAGTTGAACTCGTCTATTTTATGGAAAATTATTAAGATTTATGACAAGCATATGAACATTTTAACATAGAGTGGAAATTTAATTGCCTTTTGAAGAGTTATTTCACTGGTAGTGGCAGGCGTCAATGATGTCACCTAAATTTCGTTGGCACTAAATCTAGTTTAGCAATGTTCCCATTAAGCTGCATGACTGCCCGGCCACGTAGATATTTGACCGACTCCGCGAAACAGTTTAGAATTATTGCGCAGCAAATTTAGTAAAATATTTTTAAATTGATGCTTTGCAACTTTGCACATGAGTTGTTGTTTTTTTACTTTGCACATAGACCAACGAACCTTAGAGGGAACATTTTAGCTCAATCATTGTTAATATGCTTTTAAGCATAACTTAAGCTAAGCTTTTAGAATAAATTGTAAGTTTAATCCTTGCGATTTAGCTATAGGAATAAATGAATAAAGATTTAAGAACAGATGAAACTTGAATTTTAAGTTCTATGAGTTCTTTCACTAAACGAGGTGACCAAAATAGCTTTTCTAAAGTTTTTAGGTTTGTTTGGTTTTTTAAAATTTTTAAATCCAGAATTAACAGAATGAAAAGTGAACCACGGTTGACCATAAATCTTAATTCATTTCTTAAGCATTAAGTTTAACTCTTATGTAATAAATAATTAGTGACGCACAGACAAAGTGCAAAATCAGAAATTGATAAAACAGATTTTTCAATTCCTTTGTTAATTGATCCTATTTTTTAAAAAAATCTTTAGATTGTAGAAACAAAAATATATCAGTTTAGCTTTATAATTTTTTTTATATAAATGCCATGGGCTAAGAAGATAATTATAAATGTTATTCTTGGCTAAAAGAAAAACAGAAAATACAGTAAATTAACTGCAAAATTTTGAAATAGTATGAGACTAGTTATTTTCGTAGATTTTAAATTTTAGTGAATAATTCAAATAAAATATAACAGTTATAATACACTGCAGCCTTGAAGAATAACATAACTCATGTTCTTGATTTTGTATTTACAGGAAACACATTTTTTTATTAAAGGTGTTAAATGCATAAAATAGAGATTGAGAAGTTAACAATAAAAGATTTCCTTTAGTTAAGTAAATAAAAACAGCAGCTTTTATACAAAATATAAATAGTTCACGTAGCAAGAAAAGGTTAAATTAATAAATTAAAATAAGATGTGGCAATGTGCCCCAAGGTTGTTTGACGGGTGCGAACTGGTGACACTTTAATTAACGCCGGGAGTGGCCGACAAATAAAAACTGCGGAACATTTTAGACCGCCACGATTGCCTCAGGGCATGTGGTAAACCATTATATTGACTGGACAAGCTTTGCACCCCGTCCAACCCCACTGGCGCCAGCCTTGTATGGCGAGGGTTGGCTGCCCAGACCTGACCTATCACGTAGTCAGCATGACATGACTGGACAAGCTTTAGCGCTGTCTTTGGGTACCTATATAAGGGGAGACTCACTAAGACAAAGAAAAAAAACGTAAGATGTTAACTGGAAAAAGAACGAGAACATAACATGTGAACGTAAACGTAGAGAGTGGGGAATAGTAGATACTTAGGGCTGCATACGGCATGTGAACTTGTGTGTTTAGCTTATTAGTTAGAGGACTCATTTATAACTGTGATTTCCTGTCTTATGAGAATTATACTACCAAATAAACCTTTAGAATAGCTATAGTCCTGAATCCACTTATTTCGTGGATTCATTGTGTTTCTAATTAAAATACTGTGCATTGCCTTAGCCAACCACTCGGCTACATATAACAACTGAAACATTTAGTTATTTCGTTTAACACTAGAAGGGAACTGGCCTGTCGGCTGTGTGGCCACCCGGAAGAGACGGTGGCCCACGTACTCGAAGAGTGCCCCGAGCTGTGCGGGGATTTGGAGGGAGAAGTAACGGTACCTGCAGAGGATTACCTCTACGGCGATGCTCGCTTGCGATAAAATGAACCGGGTCCTAAGAGCCTAACGGCTCGACCCAAAAGAGAATGAACATTCACGAGTTATTTCGCAAAATCTAACTTAAGAAATACTTTGGCTAAAACCTTTTTAACATTTATAATAAAGGATATTATCTGTTTTATAACAAAAACTTTTTTTTGCCTTGAAATAAATAGAAACGTTTAGATTTTTTTATAAACGCTTAATTAATTAGAACAAAGATCAAACATTTTCAAATTAGATGGGAAGGAATACAATCATGGGCGTAGATTTTTTAAAAGATACACAAATATGGATCTTCTTCAAATTAATCATCATTAATAGAATAATTTATATTAGTTCAAATTTTGAGCCCACGTTTTAAACTTCCACTGCTTTCTTCTAAATCTCTCTCCCTTATATACAAGAAGCTGTCCCACTGCTACTAATCCTGTAAATGTATAACATATAAACAGGGTATTAGTTAGCCTGACAGGACGTAACACAACAGCGAACGTTTCGGCAAAGAGCCTTCCTCAAGGAACAAAGAGTACACAAATAAAACGAAAGAATAAAAAAACTTAGCTGCGGTGAAATCCAATTAGTTCAGTAGAAGCTTATATAGGAAAGGAGTGGGTACTGATCCAGAACATTAATTTTTCCAACACTTTTGATACATTTCATAGTTTTTATTCTGATTGTTTATTGACATTTGACCCTTAGTTTTCCAGCTCTTTTACTTAAATGAACGCTATTTAGTCATGTCCGCCATTCATAAAAACCAAATACATTTAACATAACAATGACTCTTTGGCGTAGACTTCCCCAACCCAACGCGGTACTCCGCAAGACTAACTGAGAGAGAGAGAGAGATAATGGAGAGAGAGGGGGAGATCCAAAGTTGTTTTCTCTAAACAATTTATATGTTTAAGCAAAACTATTTATATTTGTCGATGCAAAAACCTTTTTCCTTATTAAGTATTAGCCTACATTATTATTTATTGCCTTCTATTAAGGGGCCGTCCATAAATGACGTCACGCTATTTTGGCCGATTTTTCACCCCCTCCCCCCCCTCGTCACGCGGCGTCACAAAAAGTTAGACACCCCTCCAAAAATACGTCCCAAAAAAAACCAAAAAAAAACCAAACATTGTAATATTGTAACACAAGTTAAATTAAGCATATTCACGTCAAAGGCATTTGATATAAAATTACCACATTGATATCAAATCTCATGTTTTCTAAAAATTATTTGGTATGCTCTGGAAGAGGAATACCGGGAGTACTGTACGAACCCCACATTTGTACAGGAAAGTAGGGTGTCATCTTGTGCGTCGCAACATACAGTAATTCCTGCAAGTTGAAGACTGAAAAATACTATGACATTAATAAAATATCCAATATTGTCATAACTTTTTACTCTGAAGCTCACGAGTTGTTTTTTTTTCCCATTTTTTTTTATTTACGATTTCAAGTGCGTCAGACAAGAGTTGTAAATATAATGCCACCAATGGACGAGGCGTGTTTAAATTATTGCATTCTCTTGTGGAGTTTATAAACTAATGAAAAATACATGGCTACCGCTATCGGGTGGTTTAACCGAGGGATCGGTAAACAGCGGTATATTATCTCATTCGGTGTAAAAAGGGAACTCTTGTGGGTAATGCTGAATCATTGTGGGCATATAAATTCGCTAGAATCCGCTCTTTTCGGGTTATTAATAATATTAACATAAACTTTTATAATTTTAATTTTTAGGTATCCGATTGAACCGGTCCGTTTTTTAAAAACGTTTAACCGGCCTTCAAATAACGAATTGTGTTAACATCCTTAGATTATACCTTATTTTAATGCATACAAATTAAACATTTACTTTTAATCATCATGGTTAACTTATTTTTTGAAAAAAATAATATATAAATATAATTTTTAAAATGTATTGTTTTAAAAACCCCTCAATTGACTGTCGGGCATCCCGTAAGAAAGAGGTCGGCGAACAGGGGTAAATTACCCCATCTGGGGTCAAAGGGAATTCTTGAGGGTAATGCAGACTCATTTGGGACATATAACATCCACTACAATCCACCAGATATATTAAAATACGTCACGTGTACCTTAATTTGTACGTGTACGCTTCGAACATATGCCTACTATAGAACCGGTTCCTTCCAGAAAATGCATTTTTAAATTGACAACGATGTAGATTTCTTACCTACGCAGTGGCGTAGCTAGAGGGGGGCGGTGGGGGCGGTCCGCCCCGGGCGGCACACATTTAGGGGCGGCACTTGTGCGCATTTGAAAAGTGCAACCTATTCCGACAACCACGCTTCTTTTCTTTTGAGAGGGGAAAACCAAGGTGAAACAAAAATATTCGCAATTTCTAGTCTTAATTAACGGATTCCCATAACATTTGCTTGATTACACAGTGGATGTTATTACTAACGCAAAACCGTTCAAAAATTTAAAATCATGCAAAAAAAGGTCTCGATTTGTTTGGAAAATTAAGCGGTATACGACCATATGACGCTTTTATAAGTAAACTACTCAAAAACACATCACAGCTAGGCCATATAACTATAATATGTGCAATTAATATCGCCACGATGTTTTTTGCGTGGAATTTCGACATTCGCAAAATGATGCGCGAACAAGTACCTACAAATAATTTGTGTTTTTCATTAAAATACGGTTATTCATTAAAAATGTTACGCCTATCCAATTAAAGTAATGTGTAAATAATTTGAATTCGTCTATTTTATTGAAAATTATTATTTATTGCAAGAACATGAAAATATTCAAATTTCTCCGTTAATAAACACCACAATAGGCATAAGTAATTTCGAAAAAGACATACTTTAAATTTTCAAGCGTCTTGGAAAAATTGACATCTGAAGAAGTAACTAGTAAAACGAAATCAGATGCTGGAATTTTACTCAGTTCAATGCAATCTTTTTCTTTTCTATGTTATCTCAATTTATGGGAACCCGTCATTTTTTTATTAATGCAATCCCATTGTATGGAACAAAGGGATGTGCTAATAAAAATGATGTTCTTTCAGCCAAACAATTGGTGAAGAGTTGGAGATATCAACTGAACGCTGAGTTTGAAGAAGGAAAAATATGAGTGGGTAAAATTAAGAACACGTGGTTCTATCTTTAGAACGAGAAGTACAACGGGAAATGTTTTTATGCATGGATGGAATTATAAAAGAAAATAAAAGAACGCTTTGATGAGTTGCAAGTCCTTGCAAGAAAATATATCGGACACTAGTGTCGAATTTTGTCGATGGCACAATATTTCAAAGTAAAATGTCCGGTATTGCTTCCATTTTTCCATTGGACAAATAACGATAATACCGGACAGTCCGGTACAAAACCGGACATCTGGTAACCCTATACAGTGCTACTCTCGAATTGCGATGTCAAGAATTGATGAATATAATAAAGTTAATAAATACTATTATATCTAGAATTTCCAGGGGCGTTAGACCAAAAACAATCGAACAATTATATCAAACTTAAAACGTTTATAATTGTATCAAATAGATCCCCCCCCCCAAAAAAAAAGAATAAATAAATTAATTAATAAAACTAAAAATTAAATGGATATTCCGCGTCGTTTTGACTTAAAATATCTACACATAATCCTATTCATATCATTTTTAGACACTTATGCCTGGAAAACTCACCAGTTGCATTTTAGGGGGGCGGGGCTAACGACGCTCCCCCAAATCACCGCCCTAGTCATGAGGGCAGGACCTCGAGTCTGGGGGGGAGGGGGGTAACGCACACATAAACTTGTATATTTTGGGGTAAGGGGCATAAAAGTTCCTGCCTTAAAAACGGAGCTGCGGTTACATCACAAATGTGTTGATGTCAACATCAAACGACAGAGGGCAAAAATTGTATATGTTCTCGTGTGGGTTCTCAAACTTAAAGGATTATAATTAGATTTAATTTTCCTTTCTTCATAGCATACGCCAACCGGCGTCTGATGCCCTTTGGACCGGCACTTTAAGAAGCACTGGTGGTCTTTAAAAACAATTTAAAAATATTTTAAAAATAAAAAAGTCATTAAATAAATTGTAAGCGACCAAATCTTACAGTGGAAGTTTTATTTAAAGTTACCTTTTTTTGATGTGACGTCACATTTCTTGAACCCCCTCCCTCCCCCTCATCACGCATCGTTACAAAAGTGTGACCCCCCTCCCCCCTACGTGCATGACGTCATTTATGGACGGCAACTAAGGAGCAGAAGGCATTAAATAATGTGGTACATACAATCTAAAATAAACGCTTTTATTTTACCTTCTTTACTTCCGATTCTACCATAGTGGAATCAATCATTTCCATCCCTAAATGAATCTCTAATTTAAAATAAAAAAATCAATTGTGTTTTTTATTATTTTATTTTCAGGATGAAATAGCCTCTTTCGTTCATAACAAAATTCTTCAAAGAGTTTGCAAACAATTTAGCATAACAGAGTAAGAAAAGACAATTTAAATTTTATTTTTCTCAATAGTTTTGCTCCCGTTGGTATTTTAAATATTAATATGCATCTACAAATTCGAGTGCATAAAGTCGTCCACACCACCAACGTTACCGTTATAAATTATTGTGAGCAAAGAAGCCCTACACCAGTGCTTCTCAAAGTGATGGTCCGCGGACCGGTGCTGGTCCGTAGGCCATAAGCCGTCGGGCCGCATAAGGTTTCAGAAATGAAAGAAAAATCTAATTTTAACCCTCCATGCAACGATTAATACTAATCCTATAATATATGTCACGTTTTTCGACACAAGCACATAAAATGAAAAACATAATTTAAAATAAATTATATCAGATTTAATAAATTATGGCTACATTTATTTCATACGTAATCATAATCGCAAATCATGGGGGATAAAGGAGATGCCACAAATTTTGTTGATTATTTTTTTTTAATCTACTCCAAAAAAGTTAAAAACAAACAAAGAAAGCAATGATTTATAGATCTGTCCTTGAAACTGTAACAATAGATTTGCACTCATGTATGTTGTTAAATATAAAACTTAAATTATAAAAGTTTATGTTCTCTTTCAAAACGTCCAAAATAAAAATAGAGAGAATTGAGTTGATATTTGATACGGAAAAGATTTAGTATACCAAATTTATAGATTGAAATAAAAGACAAATGGATGTGTTTATAAAGATAGGAAATATGAAACCTGAGCATCAAAGAAAGTCGGACTATTCTTCACAATTAGATGATGGAGGAAAATGAAAACAAAGCTTTTTCAGCTAAACGAATTCTTACTAGCTTCACGCGAAAATTTAACTTTTGATACATTCGATTCAGTTTTTAGAGTGTGGATGACTCTGATATCCCAAGCAGGGCCGGTCTTAGGCCAATGCAACTTATACGGCCGCAGTTGGTCTCGCGCCTAAACAGCCCCCCCCCCACCTATCTTGATTTTCATTTATTATCCTTATTAATTCCGTATCCCTACCCAAACTGGGCCCTGCGCAATCCGCTTCGCATACTAAGCCGCATAGGGCCTCACAATTGCCAAGACCGGCCCTGATCCCAAGACCTCAATGTGTTATTTGCGGTGATGTTCTATGGAATGATGCAATGAAGCCCTCAAACTCTAGAGGCTTTTAACTACTAGGCCTAGGCATAAGTTCAAAGCCAAAAGAGTTCTTATAAAGAAAGTGAGCTGATTTAAATATCTAACAGAAACTTATCTTTGATTCATCACACATAAAAACATACAATCGTTGAAGCGCTCATTGTAAGGTGCATTAAGGATGCATGTTTGGAAATGTTCGGTGAAACTGCGGCAAAGTAGTGGTACAAGCTCATCTCTCAAATGACACAATAGTTCGACGCATCGACGTCATGGATTACAATATTAAAGCGCACCAAATATGACAGCTGAAATTGGCAAAATATTTTTCACTGTAGCTCGATAAATTCACAGATATTGCTAAATTGGCCATTCTGGTTATTTATGTGTGATATCAATGTAGGAATGACTTGAAGGAAGAGCATTTCTATTCTACGTCATTACCAACTAATACAACTAGTTCTGAAATATTCAAGGCAGTTAAAGATTATTTTATTGACAAATGCCAGCTAGATTTTAAACATATGTTGCTGTAACAAGATTAAGGAATTAAAACCAGAGAGCAAGTTTACCAACTGTTTTGATCTCGACCAATTTCTTCAGTAGAAAAAAAAAGGATTTGTCTCAATTTTTTAAAATGTGAATTGGACAGCTAAGTTGGCTTACTTGGCTGAAATCTTTGCCAGTTTAAATTAGCTTGCATGCAAGGAATGGTGGCTGTATGCCTTACAGTGGCAGAAAAGGAAGCTAGACGTATGGAAGAGTCGAGTATCAGCAGATTGTTTTAATATTTTTCAAAATTTGGCAACAATTATCGAAAAAGATGAAGAATTTGATGTTCCATCTCTACAAAAAGTCATCAGTGAGTACTTGACAAAATTTATAGACCTTTTCAAGTTATACTTTCGGAAAGGTATTTGATGGATACGCAATCCGTTTATTGCATCGAATGTTGATTTGTCTGTAACTAATAAATATAAATTGCTTCAGTTAACTTCGGATAAAAGATTTAAAATTAATTTCGGAACTATGACCTCTCTTGCATTTTTTTATTCACGTGAGTGCAGAATAGCCTGAACTTGCCGAAATTGCTACCAAGGCTTTTCTTTCATTTCCTTCATCTTGACTATGTGAGACTGGTTTTAAACAATAAAACAAAGTACAGGAAAAGTATGGATGTTCGTTCTCCATTGCATGTAGCAGTGTCATCAATCGAGCTACGACTTGATAAACTAGCAAACAATGAGCAGGAACATATAACCAAGTAGTTAAAGATAAGCCTTAAGCACAAAAGTATAAACCTACACATGTACTAAATGTAGTTACTACATGAATTCTCTATGCATTTCCATGATTTTTAAATTATATTTCAAGTGCTCGTTTATTGAAACTTAGGCCTAATTCAGAAAACAAATTTATTTAAATACTATCAACTTAAAAACATTTTTATACGAAATGACAGATCGTAAATGAACAATAAGCAATCAAGGCTTAAGTTTCCTTTCATAATTGTTCGATGACATGTCGCTTAATACAAGCCCAATTCACACCAAATGTTTTAGGGATGTAAGTCATGTAGGGGCTCATTTCGCTACCACGTCAATACATGGACATTAGTGCAACGGTCCCTGGTTCAATGGAAAGAATTCCTGCGGTCCGCCATACTAAAAAGTTTGAGAAGCACTGCTCTACACAATAACAAAGAACTAATATCATAAAATTAAGTTTATTTTGATTTGGGGAGTTCTAAAATTGTTGGAAATTCGCATTTAATTTCTAGTTTTTAAAAATTATTTTGTTTTACTTATTTATTTTTTTAGACAGCTTTCCATGCAATATGAAAATAAATAAGAATGGTTGCAAAGAGAAATGAGTTGAAATGAGCACCCCACACTTTTATGTGTAGTGAATAGGTTCACGGATTTAACCTGAAATCATTGAATTTGTTTATTTACTTCTTCTAATTCTAAGCGCAAAAGTGTTGTCCCAGAATATATTTTTATTTTATTTTCTTTAGTGTACTTTCTATATGTAAAAAAAGCGTGTCATTTTTTAAACAAAATATTTTTTTAAAAAGTATTTTATTTTAAAAATGTAGGTGTGAGAAGGGGCATTATTGATAAAGAGAATGTTCGAATAATCAAAACTCCTGTTGCTCCCCTTGTATTATTATGTCAATTTAGATTTAGTTTCATATTACTGAGCTGTTAAACACGGGGAATGTGGTCATCGTTGGCTTGGATGAACTCCGATGGCACGCATGTAGATGCAAACAATAGCAGACGGGTACAGATTCTTTATAGAAATAAACTAAAAATGCATTAATTTAATTACAGTACATTCGATCGATCTGAAATTTTGATACAATGCACTGACATCCGAGATTTTTCTGTGGTACAATATTGAGATCTCTAGGACTATCAGAAGTGGTTTAATTTTACGTTACAAGATTTGACGGATACAATGAATACAACATACAAACAGTGTGACTTAAATAAAAACGTGTAAAATGGAAAATACCGACCCCAAGACTTCTCAAAAGTGTCACCGGTGGAGATCAAAATTTTGTATTGAAGCCAAGACTGTCGTCACTCCTCAAGAAAGGCCTTGGATTAACCGTAAACACTTGTAGGTACACATGGTAGTATTGTTTATACTAATAATACAATATTATTTCAAAGTTTTGTTTTCGCTATTTTCGCAGACTAATACAAAACCAAAATTGTTGGTGTTTTTTGGTTTTTTAAGCTAGGTTTTCTCTTACCTGCGTGTAAATTTCAGATGTTATTACAAATGGGTGACAATGTCTGGTATCTCACACTCTTCGACATTTTCTCGTGATAAATAGATGAGATTTTAATATTTTATTTATAATATTTTCAGGGATTAAGGCAAACATTCACACATCTTACTTAAACAATGCTATATCAAGTTTGAGGATCCTTAAAAAATGTTAGGCCCCTGGCTTCATTATCCTTCGATTCGACCAAGTCGTCGAATAGTGTTTGGCAACTATAGGAACACATTTTGGTCACTATTAAATAACTCAGAGCTCAAACTTTGTCAATCATACAAGACCAACTGTATAATGGAGTCCGTGCAACTGATGCAGAAATCATGGCAACAGCGAACCTTTTACTTTGGGATACCATGGTCTATACAAAATTTGGTAATTCGATGGATTGTTTCAGCTATCGCACTAGTTTTGATTTCCAGTCAATTAAAAATCATGGACTTTACATTAAAAACTTTAACGCTCATTTGATGTTGTCATTAGTGTTTAACTTTTATGGCAAGTAATTAATTTTTCTAAATGTTGTCGATTCAGGATTTTGTTATCATTTATTATTTAACCTTTAAATAAATTAAAACTTTTATTTTCATTTAGAATGTTTAATGTGTTAACTATTATTAAATTTTATGTTTGAACTAAATTTTCTCATTTGGCTATTAATTACATATTGTGGAGAATTTTAAAATGTAAGTTAAATATTTTCTAAATTAGCTTCCCCCACAATGCTTAGCACACTAAACATGTTCAAAAACTTGGTAATTTTGAAGTTGATTAAAAAAATGAGTTGTAGTCGACAGCATGGGAAAAAACAACACAAAAAACTCCCGCTAACACACACACACATGAAACAGAAGGAAAAAAGATGGGAAAATACCACAAAAGAAAAAAATATATATTCTTGCATTAATTATGATTAATTTAATTATTTTATTTTTAAAATTATTTATTAAAATCATTATTTTTTATAGACCACATCAAAATATGTTAAAAATGAATCACTTAATGTAATGATTTGAATTATCACCTAGAATAAAGAATCAAAAATGTTCTCAAATGTTTGAAAAATATCAAATTTAAATATAAATGCTTAAATTATCTTTTTAAGTAATTCACGTAGTTTTTGATTATGTAAATTTTATATGAAAAAGAATATTACACTGATTCCATCTACATTTGTATAAACTGAAAAATTTTAATAAAATCAATTCTGATCTGGCTTGTTACACCGATTTCCAACTTAATATCAGAAATTTTGATCTACATCTTTGGATCAAGGGAATGCTCTGAATTGCTAAAGTATGATTTATTGTTATTGCTTACAACAACTTGAGATATTTAAAATCTGAGGTAGTAAAATTTTCAAAGATCAGTGAAATGTAAAATATCATTTTGTACCTAAAATAAATTAATTAAAAGTTATTACAGCAAATTCAGATCGTGGAAACAAAAAAAATATTAAAAACAGGATAACATTCAATATCTGTTTTACATTGGAAAACAACAAAAAAATACCACTTTAAGTTTGTTTCAAATAGCAAGTTATCAAAAATAAAGTATGTCTTGATGTAGTCGTCTGCTAGAGTTGACCTCAGCACTCCGTTTTAGTGACCTTCACGGGTCACTGCAGGTTCACTCCAGCCCTCGATGTGACTGGAGTCAGAGAGCGACTGACCAACTTACCGTGTTTCACTGCACGGGGAGGTCAGTCACGTGATGGGCAGGGACACACCGGTGGGCCAGTGTGAGAGTAGAGTGTGAGTTGGAGAGTGTTGAGGTAGCGCTTGGAGAGAGGACTTGTTAACTTGTTCGTGGCCCATTCTTGTGGTGTATTGAGAAATAAACTGTTTGATATCCTAACCCAGTGAATTGAACTTCATTGTTTTTAATTTAACTTAGCCACTACTCGGCTACATTGAGTTAAAAATATATAACTACTGTACTTATACATACAAGAATCATTACAGAGCATAACTTCAGTTTTGCACAATGTAAAGGGTCAAAATAGCATATGTTAGATTCAAAGACATATTAAAAAAACATAAAAATAAAATAATATTTAGGAAGCACCAATTATAAAACTCCGCCTTAGCCGGTCCCAAGCCCGGGTGAGAGAGGAGGAGGGTTGTGCGAAGGGCTAGCATCCCTTCCCGTAAAAAAAAAGCCTTGCTACAAAAACGTGAACAAAGAAAAAAATAGGAAACTCGGACCTTGGAGATGATGGGTCTCGTAACAGAGAACTTATGAAGCTGGGTGGCTAAAGCCAACTGGAAACCACCCGGCAGACAACCATCCTCTCCACTAGGACCACCACCAACTTAGGAACATGGAACGTAAGGACCATGTTCGAAGCTGGAAAAACTGCCCAAGTTGCTGCCAAAATGCAACGGTACAAGCTAGCCATCCTAGGGATAAGTGAATCCCGATGGACTGGCTCAGGCCAGATGAAGCTCAGCACAGGAGAACTGCTACTATATTCAGGCCATGATGAAGAAAACGCAGCCCACACCCAAGGAGTAGCAATCATGCTTTCCAAAACTGCTCAGAACGCCCTTTTGGGGTGGGAAGCCCATGGTCCCCGAATAATCACCGCAAGATTTAAGACCAAAAAGCAAGAAATCAATATGGATCTTCTTCAGGTATACTCTCCTACTAACGACAGTAAAGAAGAGGACAAAGAGGACTTCTACAACAGACTGAGAACCCTTATCCAAAAGTGTCCTAGGAGCAATGTGATTATTCTAATGGGCGACCTAAATGCAAAAATAGGCAGCAACAATAATGGATATGAAGAATGCATGGAAACAAATGGCCTCGGAGAGATGAACGATAATGGTGAAAGGCTAGCAGATCTATGTGCTGCAGATGGACTGGTCATTGGTGGAAGTCTCTTCATGCATAGAAATATCCACAAGGCAACATGGATATCACCAGATATGTCAACGGCTAACCAAATCGACCATATCTGTATCTGCAAAAAGTTTAGAAGATCTCTCCAAGATGTAAGGGTAAAACGAGGGGCAGATGTAGCCTCAGACCATCATCTACTGATTGCCCAACTAAGGCTCAAATTGAAAAAGAATTGGACAAGTGAGCGAAGCAAGCGCCAACGTTTTAACACTACTCTTTTGAAAGGGGGACCAAAACTTAATGAGTTCAAACTTACGCTAACAAACAAATTCCAGATCTTACAAGAACTTGGCAACGAAGAAACAGTTGACCAAAACTGGAAAAGCTTCAAAGAAATACTCACGACCACCTGTGAAGAAGTGTTGGGTCCAAGGCAAAAAACGCATAAAGAATGGATCTCTAATGAAACCATGGAGAAAATCCAACAGAGGAAAAAGAAGAAGGCAAATCTCAACAACAGCCGCACCAGAACTGAAAAAGCTAGAGCATCAGCAGAATACGCAGAAGCCAATAAAGACGTTAAACGTAGTATAAGGTCAGATAAAAAGAACTACATAGAAGGACTAGCAACTGAAGCAGAAGAGGCAGCTTACCATGGAAACACAAGAGAACTATTCAGTACAATAAAAAAGCTATCCGGAAAGTTCAAAAATCCAGAGAGACCTGTTAAAACTAAAGATGGGAAATCTATACCTGATGAAGAGGGTCAGAAAAAAAGATGGATAGAACATTTGAAGAACTCCTCAACCGACCAGCCCCACAATACAAACTCAACATAGAGCCAGCGGAACAAGACCTAGAAATAGACTGCAGCATACCTACAAAACAAGAGATAAACAGAGCAATTAAACAACTAAAGAAAGGCAAAGCAGCTGGTCCAGACAGAATACCAGCAGAAGCCTTGACAGCAGATATTACGACTAGCTCTGCAATGCTACACATTCTTTTCAACAAAATATGGGAGGAAGAACAGATTCCGACGGAGTGGAAAGAAGGACATCTCATTAAGCTCCCAAAGAAAGGAGATCTTAGCTCTTGCTCCAACTATAGAGGAATAACTCTGCTATCAATACCAAGCAAAGTATTTAACAGAGTGCTGCTAAACAGAATGAGGGACGCAATAGACACCCATCTTAGAGACCAACAAGCAGGTTTTAGAAAAGATAGATCATGCACTGACCAGATTGCCACACTGAGAATTATATTGGAACAATCCCTGGAGTGGAACTCACCACTATACATCAACTTTATTGACTATGAGAAGGCTTTTGATAGTGTTGACAGGCCAACCCTGTGGAAGTTACTAAGACACTACGGGATACCACAAAAACTGACTGACATAATTAAGGCTTCCTACGAAGGACTTACATGTAGAATTGTCCATGGCCAACAAGCAACAGCGGCTTTTGAGGTACAGACCGGAGTCAGACAGGGGTGTCTGCTTTCACCATTCTTATTTCTGCTAACCATCGACTGCATAATGAAAATGTCTACAGAGCAGAAGAGAAATGGTATCCAGTGGACACTATGGAAACAACTTGATGACCTGGACTTTGCGGACGATCTGGCCTTATTATCGCACTCACAGCAACAGATGCAGGAGAAAACCAACGATGTAGCACAATTCTCTGCTTGCCTTGGCCTGAACATCCATAAGGGAAAAAGCAAAGTCCTTAAAATAAACACATCAAGCAACACTCCAATAACACTGGAAGGAACAAATCTGGAAGAGGTGGATAGCTTCACATACCTTGGAAGCATCATCGACACACAAGGAGGGACAGACGCCGATGTAAGAGTGAGAATTGGCAAAGCAAGATCATCATTTAAACAGCTAAAAAAAGTTTGGAACTGCAACAACTTGACTCTTCATACCAAGGTCAGGATATTCAACACCACAGTAAAGCCTGTCCTACTGTATGGAGCAGAAACATGGCGAATAACAGCAGCCATTTCTAAAAAGCTTCAAGCCTTTATAAATACATGTCTCCGAGCAATTCTCCGAATCCGCTGGCCAAATGTCATCACCAATGAGGACCTCTGGCAACGCACACAACAAGAGCCAGTGGAAGAGCTAATACGCCAGCGCAGATGGAGATGGATTGGCCACACTCTCAGAAAGCCTACATCCAGCATTGTGAGACAAGCCCTCACATGGAACCCCCAAGGCAAGAGGAAAAGAGGTCGTCCCAAAATGACCCTGGAGAAGAGAACTGGAGGCAGACACAAAAATGAGCGGGCACAGCTGGGGGCAGATTGAGAGACTGGCGCAGGACCGGGATGCCTGGAGAGACTTTGTTCGCGGCCTATGCCCCAGATGGGACGAAGGGCGATGATGATGATGATGACCAATTATAAACTGACATCAAATCAGAAACTTTCATAATCTTTTTTTAAAGGGACTTATCTTAAACAAAGTAACATGATAGTGATTAATTCATTGTCATTGTCTTTGAGCTTTAATAAATTTTTCTGCAAGCACTTTTAACTTTTTGAAAAAAACGTTATTTTACTCAAAATTTAAAAAAAGTAAAGCAAAAAAACAAAACAAAAAACAACTTAAAATAAACAGTTGAAAAAAGCAATAAATGTTAATTTCGCTTAGGTAGACAGAAAATTCACTGATATTGAAAAAATATTTCTAAACATAGTTATAACAATTTTACAAATTATTAAGGAAATCTTAACACTAGTGGAAAAAAAATATGGCTCTTATATTTTACATTTTTAAATAATTAAAGAAAGTAAAGTAAACCTTGCTCTGAAATGTCTCACCTCTCAGCTGTGATGCAATTGAAAATTTAAAAAAAATTTCCAAGACATAAATTACAGCCAAATTAATGAAAGACAAAGATTTTTTCAAATTTTTTTTTACTTATTTAAAATTGCAATAATTTTAAGTATATCTTCAGCAATTAGGTCTGTTTATGAAGCAGCCACTGAAAGTAAGCTACAGGCATTTGAAAACAAATGCACAATAAAAATCCTAAAGATCTCTTAACTAAAAAAACATGACCAATGAGTTTGTCTGGGATTGAATAGCCTCCATTTAGGGCCACCAAGGAACAATTATGAGATGCAAGCTGGCATGGCTCGGTCATGTGCTGCGACATGATAGCTTGAAAAAAATCCTCCATGAAGGCACTGCAGAAAGAAGCTGGCAAAGAGGTTGTAAGCGGAAAAGTTGGCTTGACAACATAAAAGATCGGACAGAGCTGAGGTTGAATGAATTACAGGCCACTGTTCAAGATAGGCGAATGTGGAGATCAGTCATAGGACTGAAGATGATGATAATGCTGATAAAAGCACTAGTATAAGGAACATGTTTTATTATAAACTATTACGGTCAGAAAAGTTTGTTATGAAAACTAAAATCTAAGCTGAGACAAGGTCAATTTTACTGAGCAGTATTAGAGAATCTTAAACAATACCCTAAATCAAAATTATGTTTCATTACATAACTTCACTGAACACTTAATTGCTGTTTTCATCAAATTTATCTCTAGGTGCAAGATAGTAAACCTCTGACATTTCAACTATCCAGGTTTTTGCCGCCTGCCTGCTTCTTTAGATTGTCATATGTTGCAGCTTAGTTGTGACTTCACTAAGCCTGAGAGATGTCTGTGACATCTGATGATGGATTTCCATCAACTGAGCTTGCAGTGATATAGCGTCCTCTGGTGAATCCATCCTACAGAACAACACGAAATACTGTTAACAAGGAGGTCTCAAGTCTGCTTAGTGTGGAAATATTAAGGAAATCAGAAGTTTTTATTATGTGTGTGTGGGTGGGGGGAGAATTGGAAGATGGGTTTGGTTCTGGCCTAAATCAAGTTTGCAATAACACATTTCTGGGTTATTTAAACAATTGCAATTAAATTTACTTCATTAGATAACCCCCAAATATATTACGAAATGAAAACATTTCCATATTTATATACTTAAATATTCAATTTTTAAAACGGTGGAGCATTCTGGATGTACATAAAAAATAAAATAAAGAAATATATATTTAGTATGATTGTGAATTATCTATTTAATAAATACTGATCTGGTACAGTTCTATAAAGTTACCATGTCATCTCAACCGATATTTTATATGTTTGTGAACTAGCTATGTTTTTGAAATACATATGTGAGAAGAGGAGTTTACTTTCTTGTGGTATCGCGGAGCATGTACATGCAATTACACAAGACAAACAGTGTCCCGTCTCATGACATTTCAACGAACTCAACCATATAGGTGTGGATGACATTTCTGTCACTACCATGGTCTCCTGCACAAACACACTCATCAGGGTCAATCTAGAGAATAGGCTTATCCAAGAATATGGGACCCTTGCACCAAATGGGATGAATGTTTTATTTACGCCGACATGCTAAATGTATCGCCTCCCCCACTTTCTCCTTTCCTATATAAGCTCTTACTACTCTCTTCCTACTATTGTTCTCTTTGCCTCTGGCATTTATCGCAGCTAAGTTTTAATTTCTTTTTATTAGTTTTATTTGTTTTTGTTGTATTTATTTGTTGAAGAAGGCTATTTGCCAAAACTTTTGTTGTTTTTTGACGTCTTGTCAGGCTCAAACATACCCTGTTTGTATATTATCCATCTACTTATCTATAAGCCTGACTGCAGTCACAACCACGTTTTGTATGTCTTTGTCAACTTACCAACTGGAACTTTGTGATTTGAGCCCAATGTTAATATCAGACTGAGACACAATGGTTTCTTCAAAGGGAGATGAGTCTAATGTTGAAGGGGATGAGGTCATGAGGGTTGTCACAGTAGCTGTTACTGGTTCTGCTATGATGCCCTTCTCTTGCTGCTGGATGCTTTCTTTGATTCTTTGCAGGTCATCCATGACTAACTCAAGCCTGAACAAAGATGTTTGAAAATATTTTAAGTAAAAATTCCAAAACAACTCCACACAAAAATTAAAAAATAACAACAAATAATGCACAAATAATATCCTCATGCCGCATCACTAAAAGTGCAAGACACAAGATATGCATGCGTTGCAAAAATGTATTGCAGCATTTTGACTAATTATCAATGTTTTCATGGTATGAAAAGAACGAATTCTGAAATCCCTTGATATTAAGTTTTTAGAAAATTGTCTTTGATGTTAAATTTTTAAAAACTAGTTTGTTTTTATAACTTTTCAGTGGCATTGATTCAGATTTCTCACCTATTGGCTGTTGATTCCACTCTTCTGTCTAACTGTTCTCTCTCTTTCACGGACGAACTTGCAAGATAAACTTCCATGGCATCTTTTTCAAACAAGCTCAGACGCAGGTTGTGTTCATCAGACAGATAGACACCTGTAGTTGGTAAAATTCAACAGTGAAAATAAGAATTATTTTTTTAAAAATAAAACTCTCAATTTGAAGTCAATTAGCTGTAACTCATTCTCGTTCTACTGGAAGAGTTTATAGATATTTTCTTCTTTAAATTGAACAAATAAACTAAAGATACCGAATATTAAACTTTTTTTTCATTTAAATAGATACTTGAACAAATGTACATTGAAAAGCTCACCAAATGCATTGTGCCTTTTAGCAGCATGACCTTTACGATGCAGTATATAACGAGCCATTCTCCAAATGTGATTTAGCACAATGAAGGGAGGGACCAAAGTGGGCCGGTTAAAGTATTCATAGACTAGCGAGATTCGATGGTAATGCCAGACTTTTGTGGAATTATCTTGCACATTTTGGAAAGAGTAGCTGAATTGAATGAAAGGTTAAATTTCATTAGTGCAACAAGATATAATAACATTTTCACAATTTTAAATTTCAATAAACCAACACAAGTAAATTTTTCACTCTGTTCTTTATATGTTCTTAAATACTCCTTATCCAAGATGTGCATTTTTCTAAGGTTTTTAACATTTCTTAAAACATATTATACATTTTCTAAATTAATGCAACAGGAACACTTTTTTTTTCGGCTCAAATCTAAAGTGCACAAAAAAAGTAATTCAATCTTATCTTATCTTATCTGTTTACAGACGCTCCTTCTATACAGAAAATTATTGCGTCCTACGCTTATCTATGGTTTGTGTTTAGTCCTGCATTTTTATTAGAGATTTAAATGCTGATAAAGTGTTGGTTTTCCTGGTTTCTTCAGGCAACCCATTCCACGACCGAATTCCGGACGGGAAGAAGGAAAACGTGTATATGTTTGTTCTTGCATACGGAATAAGAAAGGTGTTTTTATCCTTATGTCTATCTGAGGGTTGTATTAAGTTATCTTTGTGTTGTATTTCTAAATTAGAATTAATTGCTTTATGTATGATTACTACTTTGCTTTTGGTTCTTCTATCCTCTAGTGTTTCAAGGTTTAATGATTTAACTAATGCTGTTATTCTTGTCAGTTTCGAATATTCTCCAGTAATGAATCTGGCAGCTCTTTTTTGAATTTGTTCTAGTTTATCAATGTTTTCTTTGGTGGATGGGTCCCATACAGAAGATGCATATTCTAGTACAGGTCTCACCAAAATGAGGTAGCATTTTAGTTTTATATCTCTATTACATTTGTTAAAGTTTCTTTTTATAAAGCCTAAGGTTTTGTTTGATTTTTTAATAACTTCATTGACATGGGGATCCCATGCTAGTTTCTCATTTATTAAGACTCATAAGTATTTTGCATCTTTAGTTTGGGTCAGTTCTTTTCCATGAATGTAATATTTTGAATTTATTTGTTTCTTTTTCTTTGTTACTCTTAACAGTTGACACTTTTCTGGGTGGAAAGACATACTCCAGTTAGTTTCCCATTTTATCAATTCATCTAAGTCTTTTTGTAAAATTTTGCTGTCTTGTTCTGATTTAATTGTTCTATAGATTATACAATCATCAGCAAATAACCTAACTTTTGTACCTGTTGAGATGTTGTTGGGTAAATCATTTATATAAATTAAAAAGAGTAAGGGACCTAGCACAGTTCCTTGTGGAACTCCTGAGTTAACCTTTATTGGTGCAGATTTAGATCCATTAATTATTACAGTTTGCTCCCTTCCCAAAAGGAAGTCTTGGATCCAGTGATGTAAGGAACCTGAGATTCCAAAGTAGTTAAGTTTTTTTAAGTAAACTAAGGTGGTGAACTTTGTCAAATGCTTTTGAGAAGTCTAGTAATATTGTATATATTTGATCATTTTTGTCTAAGCCTTTTGATAGTTCATCTATTAAACCTATTAATTGTGTTTCACATGATCTGTTTTTTCTAAAGCCGTGTTGATGTGGGCATAGGGCATTATATTTGTCAAGGTGGTTAACTATTCTACTATATATTATGTGTTATAGTAATTTACAGGTGATACTAGTAAGTGATACAGGCCTGTAATTACCAGGGTCTGATTTATCCCCTTTCTTAAAGAGTGGAGTTACGTTAGCTAATTTCCAATCCTGGGGCACTTTACCCTGGTTTAGAGAGGCTTGAAAGAGAACTACAAGGATTGGGGACAGTTCATTGCTTAGTTCTTTTAATAACCTTGCAGGCAAATCATCTGGGCCAGTAGCTTTGTTTATTTTTAAGTTTTTTAGGAGTGAATGTATACCTATCTCATCTACAATTATGTTACCTATTTCCGCCATTTTATTTAAATTTATTAAAACTTCCTTGTCGCCTGAGGCAGAAAAAGATGATGCAAAATATGTGTTAAGGATATTAGCTTTAGTTTCATTATCATTATAGGTTTTATTATTTGAGCCTTTTAGTGTGGCTATTCCTGAAGGTTCCATTTTTTTAGATTTGATAAAGGACCATAAGTTTTTATTGTTATCTTTGGTAATTACATTGTTTATATATTCATTTTGGAGGTTTCGACTAAGTTTTTGTGTCAAGTGTTTAATCTTTAAGTATTTTATGTGTATCCTATATGAATAGGTAGCTTTATATTTCTTAAATAAGTTCTCTTTTTGTTTGCATAGCTTTTTCAATCTAGAATTGAACCAGCATTTGTTAATTTTATTTGATGTTAGTTTTGTTGGAACATTCTCATCCATTATAGTTTTTAGATTTGTTTTTATATCTTTCCAAATTTCTTCTACTGGGCTTTTTGTGTTAAATTTACTTAGGAAAGTTTGTTGGAAGTTAGCCGCTGATTGGTGTAGTTTTATTGAATTACATTTATTCCAAAGATAGATTATTCTTCTAGGTATCTTATTAATTTTAGTTTTTATTGTATTGGTGACCCTAACAATATCATGGAATTATTTTATAGTCTAACACTACTCCTGGTCTATTTGTTAGGAATAAATCCAGTGTTTTATTTTTCCTTGTTGCTGTTTTTACTATCTGTTCTAGGTTTATGTTGTTTATAGTGTCTAAAAAGTGTTCATTAATTTCTTTGTTAGTTTGATGGTTATCAATTGTATAATTTTTCCAATTTATATCTGGAAGATTAAAGTCCCCCATAATTTATAGAACTGCATTTTTATTATTCTCTTTTATTAAAGTTAATTGACTACAAAGGTTGTTCATGTATTCTAGGTTTGTATTCGGAGGTCTATATATACTGCCTACAATAAGTGGGGATGAGTTTGGTGTAATTATTTTACAATAAATAGACTCTATATTAAAATTTGGCTGTGTAGTAATTTCTTCAGCTATGATATTTGATTTAATTGCAAGTAGCACTCCTCCATAATTGTCTGGTCTGTCTTTCCTAAAAATATTATAATTGGTGTTTAAAATCTCAGAGTTATATATGTTGGGGTTCAACCAAGTTTCAGAACCAGCAATTATGTCTGGTTCTTCTGTTTTTATAAGTAGTTCTAAATCTGGAATTTTATTTTTTATGCTTTGGAAATTAATTATTAGTGTTTTGAGAATGTTTTGATTATTATTATTATTAGATTTTTTATGGGTAAATTTATGGATTTGTGTGGTAGGTTTCATTTTATCTAGTTGTTTATTTATAAAAGGATTAGCCAAAACACTGTAAGAGTTTGTGGTGATAAGGTCCCTATAGTTAAATAAATCTGAACTGATTTGGGGCAACCCACAATGTATGCAGTGCCAAGATGCATATTTATTTCTTAGGCCTACTGCTATGTGCTTTGGTGTGTTATTATGCAGGCATGCTATGTGGTACCATTCATTGCAGGTGTCACACTGAATGGTTCCTTGTTTGCTAGTGCATGCCTTAATACAAATTTGACATTTAGATGATACTGGGCCTGGGTTAAGTTCTATGTCGCCTGAGAGGAGCAAAATTAAGAATAAGTGTTTTTGCCTATATCTACATATTTTATGTTTCCATTGTTTGAAGGAGATTACCTTTAATCTAGTAGGTAAATAAAGTAAAGTTCTGTTTCCAGACCAAAGCCAAAGTTGCAAGTGGAACAGTGTTTACAAGTTTCTGTGGTGATTGTGTGGCAAGCACAATGCTCAACTGTCTTTACTTTACCCCAAATAATGTCAGGTCTCTATCAGAGCTGGGTGGAGATACTTAAGCCAAGGAAATAAATCATGGTCACTCGGACACATGACTCTCGGTGTAATATATCATATAAAATGGGACTGCAATAAAGTTTTTAAATAACATACAAGACACGCAAACAAATTATGTGATTGAAACAATAAATTAAAGTTGTATTAATAGACTAAAACACACGTGCATGTTTTTTCATCGGTACATACAACTTAAAAGGGTATTAATAACTTGACAAATAACTCTTGGTTGCCAGCCAAACATGCATGCTGCTTAGTCTTCATTCCCCCTCCATTCACTCAATATAACACAAAGTATAACTGAACAGAACAGTGACATGAGAATAAAACATTCCAGACTTTACCTAAACATGGCTATAAGGAGATTGACCAGCAGAATATTGGTCAAGACCATGTAGAAAGCCAGCATGATGAGGCCTATTGCATTCTGTTCAGGACATCGGGTTGTTGGGTCCTCCCTCCAAAGAGTCTCGTTCCTGGTGCAGCCATTGACATCTTCTCCTACAAAATTATATGTCATCATCAGTTGGGTTTAAAAGATGAAAGTTTAGTTTTTCATCACATATAAATATGAATTTTTAGTTTGAAAAAAAAAGTCTTTTATATAGTTAAACTTTTTTAAAATAATAAGAGAGCTTGGGGGGTTAGAAAATAAATTTGTGAATTATTAGGAATTTATTTGAACAATAAAACAGAAAAAACAATTCACTCTGAATTTCATTGTTTAAATAAATTCCACTGCACAAACAAAACTGATTTTCTCAAAAAATTCTATTAAGATGCTACTAAAAAATATAATGACATCGGATTTATTGGGGGGGAATGAGGAAATTAATCAGTCATCAGAAACCATTGAAAAATGATTTGCTTAATGTTTTACTTCATCCTTATAAGTCAAACTTCAAGTGAAATTATTTGATTTTCCAAATTTCGTTTGATAAATCACATATCTGATGGCAGTACAGTTATTGAAAGATTTAAACCTACCTCCAAGTTCCTCCATGAAGAGTTCCCCATAGATCTGGAAGTAAGGGTAGTAGAACACCTTGAAGAGAATGTCCCAGTTCGCAGGTGAGTTGGGGAACATGTTGATGTGATAGGCCACACCAAAACTCAACAAAAACACAACCAGAATCAAGAAGAAAAATATCAGATCTGTCAACTGAAACATAAGCAGTGAAAGTGTAACATTATTCCTAAGACTGCACTTAAGACACATCTCTTCAAAATTTACTTTCAAAAGCTATCATACAACATTTCCTCCAATGATAAACATATCTTATGTGTACCGTAATGTCAATTATGTGGTTGTTAGGATACAATGTTCATTTAATACTTATATGTATGTTATTATTTGTATGTAAAGCGATGTGAGCCCCGTTCCTCACTGGGGTAAAGCGTGATATAAATCATCAATTTATTTATTTATATATAAACTTTAGCATATTAAGCTCAGTGATGTATTTTGATTCTAAATTCAAAGTCATAAAGTTATTATTCTTTCTTTATTTCTTTATATTGAGTATTGTGATAGAAATAAAGCATAATTTTCATGAATACAAAATTTATTATTAAATTTCATAAATTTGGATTGTAATGCGAAGCAACTATCTTGATAATTCTTTTCGTTTATAGTAATGTATTGCTCATAGTATGCATTCAGGGTAAAGACATCTTTTGTGTTCTCCACACATTGGAATTCTCTTCTATTAAACATTCGTAAAACTGCATCAAAAAAATATTTTTTCAAAGTATAAATAACAACCTCAGATGTATCTTTGAGTGAGGAACATAGCTCATGTGTGCCATCCATGTTAGTATGTTTTGTTTTCATATAAAATTAATGTTTTTTTTAATTTCATGTAAGTTCTTTGACTTTTTTTTATTTTATGTGAAATGCATTGAGCCCAGCCCCAGAATGCGTTACCTCAATTTATATTTTACCTGATTATTATTTTTATTATGATACTAACCATTTTCTTTATCATGATAATCTTTGGTCCCATGTTTTTCTCAGCAAAGAAGTATTGCATTAACCTCAGAAATGACATGGCCAGTGTAATGGAGTAGACAACCCTGACATAGACAAAATGTCTCTCAGTTGATAGTTGGTAACGCAGTATAATGGAGATAATAATGCCTAGGTACATGACAAAGTCAAACTGATTCCAGAAGTAGCTCCACCAGCTTTGAATTTGATACTGAAATGACCGTTGGTCACCAATAATAACCTGGAAAAGAAAATATATAGACATATTTTGGGTTTTAGAAATGGGCTTTCTTGAATCAAAATACATGTACTATGAAAACTATCTTGACTATTCTACAAAAATTTAAAAACTAAATGATTTTTTTAAAATCTCCCAGATAGAACAGGGATAATTTTTTGTCAAGGGGGAATTTTTCCACAGATGTGTAATTTTATGTTCAATGTTCATAATGTCTCACAGGGCTATGTCAGAAATCATTATGACCTATTTATCTTTCCTAGAATAAGGGAAAGTTTTCAAGCCTAATGAATAATCTGTACAACATATTGAGAAGGGGAAAAAATCACTCACATAGAAGGGAAAAATGAATGTAAGGTAATGATTAATAATAATGATGATTGCTATTGAGCTGGTATAACATTATACCGATTGCTCGTGACATTTTTATTATAATATTTCTTGTTCTCTCGGTTTGTACTAGGAAGGTGATTCTGTAAGAATACTTTTAAAAATCTAACTCCTATCATTTGGTGATTTGTAAGTTGCCGATATATCAGTTTATCTTCCTTTCAGCTTCTTGAGCACTTTCCATCTACTAACCTGTCTTACTTCCTCTATGATCATGGTGAGAAACCACACCCACACCACATACTCTACCCCAGATGGTGAGTTGGGCTGGTCAATGGGGCTCACATTGGTCAGTAGGAAATAGCTGAACAGGGCCAAGAATATGAGGTAAGCTATCTTTAGGTGAAATACAAAAAGTTAATTTTGTTATGAGACTGATTTGATGATATTTTTAATTCCAAAATTAAAATTTTGACCATAAAAATAGCATAATTATAATTTGAGAAAATGGAGTTCAAAAACCATAAATAGTTAATAGAGACTATTTTTTAAATTTCTTGTACTAAAGATATAATACATTTAAAAGTTAATATTTTCTCAAATGTAAATTAAAAAACAGAATTCAAAATTAAATATAATCATAGAATATAACCGATGTTCCCTCTAAGCTTTGTTGGTCCGTGTGCAAAGTGAAAAACATATGTGCTAAGTTGCACGGCGTCCATTTAAAAAAAATTTTTTTACAAACTTTGCTGCACAGTATTCAAACAGCTGCGTGGCGTCTATAAGATATCTGCGCAGCCCCGCAGCTTAAAGGGAACATTGGATATAACTAGACAGAAAAGGTTAAAATAAAATTTTAATATTTCACTTATGATGTGAAGGTGAAACTGAAATCCTTTCTATTGTTGCTGTCAAAACCACCCAACCCCCAAACTCAGTGTAATTTTTTATGATTAATTCTGAGTGGAAGCAAAAAAGCTTTCATATTCAGAGAACTTCCTACATGTTCGAGCTCAGTTAAATGTGCTGATTTTGTATGTTGGAATAGGTAACAGTTATTCAGTGTTGCTCAAGCATATAAATAGGAAAAAAAAGACAAGCTAAACTTTTTACAAGTTTTTAAAATTACGGTTACATTTTTTCATTTTTTTCAAAATCATTTTTTTCGGGGGGTGGGGGGGGGTGGTGGAGTGGTTGTGATAGAATCATCAAGTGATAGAGAGAAATTTTGGCATTTATTTTATCAGCTACTATAATGCTTGCATTTTATCCCTCAGATGAGAAAGAAAGTGGCTGCGATTTTGTGGTAATAGTAATAGTGTGCTTATGACTTCAAATTCGCTAACATTTAATTATTTAAATTTTTTAATATTTCCTGTCATACTTGAATAAACCATAACTGCCTGAAATAAAAATATAATAAATTGTTATTAAATTCTCTTTATTTTTATTTTATTTTCATTTATTTATGTTTATAAACACTAAAGATATGAATTTTTTTACTTACAACACAAACATAAATAAGACAAATTACTTTTAATTCTTGGGATTAAAAAAGAAAAAAATCTCTGACCTGCTAAAGGTTCCAAACTATTCAAGTAAATAGGATTACCTCTAAGATTATATTTTTAACTATTATAATTCAGTTTAATAACTTACAATGTTGTTGAAGAACTTAGTAACAGGGGCCTTGTAAAAATCACATGCTGCATGGAATAAACTGATGGAGTTACCGCCACCACCAAATATATTGACTTTCTGAAACTTTGTCTGCAAAGTCAAATCCTGGTTGGTTGATGTTCCAATAACATCAGGATGTTTGACTTTACTTATATCATGTGATTCCAAAGTATTCATCAGCTCTTGATGCTCCTCAGACTTATCAGTGGATGGCTTGGGTAAATACTGGGACCTCTCACTGTGAGAGTTGTTGAACTTCATAAAGTAGATCAGTGGTGGAAACACTATGGCAGTCAGAATCTTTAAGTTAAGTAAGAAATACAATGAGACATCACATGATTCAAAAATATTACATTTTTTATTTGCTTTATATCATTTTATAGTAAATTCTAAATTATTTTTAATGGGGGAAAATTGTTCAAGACAGATTAAGTTTACCTTGAGTTCAGATGTATGAAGTCCCAGGCTTCCTTTCCAAATGTTAGTCAGCTTTGTCTGGCAAGCTGAATGCTCAGCAAAGTCCATAAGCTGCTGTCTCTCAACCAGGAGAAGTATGGTCATGTTGCCAAGTTGCTTGATATTACGACAGAGGAGCATGTGGGTGTCAATTTTGCTACGAAGATAGCAGACATCTAGGATGCTCACTGCAAAGTTCTCAAGCATTCTACAGTGGGATAAAAAATTTAATTTAATTATTTAATATATTTTTTTTTAAAATCAAGAACGCTGATAAAAAAGGTTTTTGTCTGCATCCAATACTTGATGAAAAACGAGAAGCTCCATGGTTGTCTTGTCTTATCTATACAGAAGCTATACAGAAAATTATTGCGTCCACAGACCATATCGGTCTTTTGGCAAGTGATGCAGGGCTATGAGGGCTCCATGCATTACCCAGCCACCTTTGTTTCCCTAATTTGTGTTAGGTATCCATTCGGAGCTGGGTCGAATCAGGGCACCCTTAGCCCTGGGAACAAATTTTTGCCTTCTCATGGATTCAAACCCCTGACCATTGAGTGCACATGCCACTTGACCACCGTGCCCAATATATAAATATGGTTATTTATATTTTTAAAAAACTCACTAAATTTTAACATAAAATTAAAACACATATGATTATTCCAAAAATATTCGTAAAACGTAATTGGAAAACTTACATTAAAAAAATTACACCATATTGAAAAACTAAAAGTATTCAGTTTATGTTAAGGATGTCTACAAGAACAATAAATAAAATAAATTACTGAGAGTGTTGCAACAAGTCAAGACTTGTACTTGTTTCATCCTGCCTGTCAGCTCTGTCAGACAAGGCCTTCAATAGTGAGCTTCCTAATAGGGCAGTACCTTATTGACATATATAATAAAGTATGTCTTATGTTAAAGAATGGAACAAAGTTGGCTAATTCCCACATTTTTTATTATTTTATGTTGTTATATATTCAATTTTAAGGAAATAAAAAATTTAAGTGTCAAATAGCTAATTTGAAATTTTAAAAAATTTATTTATAGGATGAAAGTTTTGTTTTTTAAATCTCTTATATTAACTTCACAGTCTTGTCGTGATCTCTCTCTGTCGTGGTCAAACCCGTGGGAAAAAAAAATTAAAAAATTACCCACTTCCCGTGATCCAATCAACCTGAATTTTTGCACATAGATTTGTCACCTAACAATGCATTGTAACGAAATTTCATATCGATCGAAAGTACTGTAATTAAAATAATGAATTTTTAGGTTATCTCTATGTCTCTCTATGTAGCCGTCTGCTATAGTTGACCTCCAAGGGTCACTGGAGTTCACTCCAGCCTTTAATGACCACATACCCGTATTTTACCGCAAGGGGAGTTCAGTCACATTCAGTCTGTAAATGTTCTTCGCGTGGTGCTTATTATATTGAACATAATCAATACTTTTAGTTATGTCTCATGTATAAGTGATTTATAGTCAAAAACTTTGTTTTTACTGGGTTTTTTTTTAAATACATTTCTCATGTGGTTTTATTGCATTATGAACAAACTTAATAGAAATTACTGGAATCTGTCAGATACATGATACTTTTAAGTTCTATTAAGTCTTCAATTTTTGGGATAATAGAATGATCAATAAATCCTTATATATGATAGGTGACAAGGAAAAGGAAAAAAAATTATATAATCAAAGTTAATCTCTCCAAACATTTTTCTCAATTATTTCTGAAAAAAAACAAAAAGCAGTGCTTTTTAAGACAATAAGAACATACAATTATGCAATAATACATAAAACATACAATAAAATAATAGAGAAGGATTTGTATTCATGTGTATATTTAAAATTTAATATTAATTAGAGAAATAAATTTAAATAATTGCAAGAATGAACCTGGAAAAATACTATATAGTGATTGTTGTCCCCCAAAGAACTTATAGATAAATAATGATGATAATCACCAAAACTAAATTTCATCACAAAATCTTTAACAATCATTACCAATATGGTCAATCCCTTGTTTTAGAAACATATCTGCCATTTGTCTACGGTTAAATAGTATGGAAAATATGAAGAGATCTCGTTCTGGATTCTCAAAGTCAAAACTCTCTTTCATCTTTAGACTCAGTTTTATTTTTCTGCTACGTGGCATATGGCTTAAATTTTCTGGAAAAATTTTAAATAAACAAAAATATATGTTTGATGAATGGTTATATATAAAATAAACATCATATTTATGTTACATTTCCCAATTTAAAAAAAAAGTATCTTTGCATTTAATTAATAACAAATTAAACCTCATGAAAGTATTACTAAGTATACCGCTTTCAGAGTGTTGCTGTTTATAATTGCTTTCATTCTCTGAAAATAATATGACTTATTGGTCTCATTGGTAATAAATTAAAACTTTATTTGAAAACCATTTAACAGTTATAAGAAAACATGAGTATATCTGTTAGATCACTTACCAGATAAAACAGATGGTTCTTTCAAATCACTTACCAGTTAAAAAACTCTGTTAGATCAATTACCATTTATAAAGGATGGTTCAAACATCTGTTAGATCACTTACCCGTTAAAAAAGATGGCTCTAAGTTGTTAGACTGTGAAATACGGGTCAGAAGAGGCTGAATGGACTTAAGGTCTCCCTTCCACTCCATGTTTATCTTTTCATCAGAAACTTTATATTTTTCTGAGTCTGAAAAGACAATATATCAGTATCTTTATTATAACTAGTGATCACGAGTTTAAAATATTTTATGCCTGCAACACATGATTTCAACAACAAATTTAAGTAATCAAAGATAATAATGACTATTTCTCACCTTTAACTTTTGCTAACATTAAACAAAAGACCTTTCAATTTTAGTTGATAAAGATAATTTTTTAAAATCTTTAAGTCCCTAAAAATATAATGAGCTAAATATCTTAAAATAGGTAATTACAAAAATTATAGGTTTGTAGAAACCCTTACGCAGGTAAAATTCAAAACGTTCATCCCCCAAGAGATGCATTATGAATTTGTTTATACATCCAAGAATACCCTCTTTATTGAAGTCTTTCCATTCTTCCTGTCTCTGACATCTTAGATAAGCTCGCAAACCTTGCTAGAAATACAATTTTCAAATTAGTTTCAATTCTATGGCTAAATGTATGTTTAATTGAAATTGAGTCTCAATTAATCATTTGAAATCAAAGGCAAAATAAAATAGCTTTGCATGTAACTCACCATTAAAATAGATGATATTTAAAGCAACTGTAAAAAAATGAACTGAATGCTCTCTCGTTGAGTTATAACAATTAATCAATATTTTTTCAAAATGATTGTGAAAATCAATGATTAAACTTAAGAGCATACCTTTACATTCATAATGATGAAACGTAAGATAGCAGCCTCACCATCGTCTCTAATGTACAGACACTGCAACATATTATTTAATCATATATCTAGTACTATTATAATATTACTTAATTTTACTTATTAAATAATTTGTTTTTCAAAATTTATTTTATCTAAATTTTCCTGAATAAGAAATGAAATGTTCATGTAAAGTAGTCAGATATTTTGATTTCCCATAAGCAATACCTAGCACTCTTCCCATTTTCCATAAACTTATTATGTTTAGAAAAGATACAATAAGTAAAAATATTACACACAAAATATTTAATGAATTTTGAGAGTTTTTTGGAAAGTTGCCATAATAACATATTTTAATTATCAGGTACAAACATAAATAAAGGCTACAGGAATTGTATAAATAGTTGAAGAATGAATGATTATAAAAATATTGCACATAAAATTATTTAAAAATTACATATTTACAGAATTTTTTTTATGTTGCTAATATCACATACAACCTTTAGAAAAAATTTGTAATTTGTATATATATTTATTACATTTTACAGATTTTTTTTAGTTGCTAATATCACCATACAACCTTTAGGAAAAAATTTGTTAATTTGTATATATATATTGATAAGATTTTATATCATTCTATCTCAAAAACTTACATTACAGTATAGATTCCACAAAGTTTTGACTGTAAGGAACTTCCTGAGGTCTACACCATTGTCCAGAAACAACTGCACAAAATCGGCTCTGTCTTGTACCAGAGCAGTGAACATGGCATCATACAAGTCCTTTATCTAAGTAGATTATAGTACAAGTTCAGCAGTTTTAAGCCACAGTTTTCTAAATATACAGAAAAATAGCTCCATTAGATAGAGGCTAAATCATATTTAATGTGAAATACTAAAGGAAACAAACCTATGGCATAATATGTGTCAATAGACTCAACTTCATACAAGTCTTAAATCTAAAGAGATCACATGACAAGGTCAGTACTTATAAGCATTTGTTTGATCTAAATTCTCACTTAGCTACTTAGCTGGAGGTTAAAACAACAATGTAAAATTAATACATGTTAGTAAACTTTAACATATTTTAAGAAATTATGTAAAAATGAATTTAAAGTTAACTTAAGAAGTTAAAAGTCAGAAATGAATAATTTTGTGCAAACAAACCTTCCACTGGCTTCTATTTTCTTGAGTGAAGATTTGTTGACGTGCAATGTCACATCTATTCCATGCCAAGGCCAAGGCAAGCTGAGAGTTACAATTGAATTTGTTTGCTGTAGAGTAACATTGTAAAAGAATTGGATTGTATGTTATTGTCAGTTTATGTCACTAACATTTGTAATTGTAATTTTTTATTTTGCTAAAACCAATATTTTGATTTCTGATTGTTTTTATTGCAAATAAAATGTTTGAAGAATAATCTGTATAATTAAGTACTGATTGAATCTGTATTGGAATTAAATAGATTTGTCGCAGTATTTTTCACCTTTTAATAAAGCAAACAAAATTGCCCGGTCAATGTCTTGGGCAGATTCTGATTTCTCCAAGTCATAAATGTTTATCTGTGAGAGAAACAAGTTTCAAACACATCATCATCGTTATGATATCATAACAAACATCTAAAAACACATACAATGTAAGTAAGTAAGTTTGCAAGTGTGTTCAAAACTATTTTCAGGCAGTCATATCTAATGTTCCTTTTAATCTGCGCATCTAATTAGATATCTGATAGACAACACACAGTTGTTTAGAATTTACTGCACAGCAAATTTTTAAAAGGGATAATATAAAATTTGTGTTTGAGGGAAGTAAAAATTTTGGACAAAAAGGGATGATGTAAAACTTTGCACAAAAGTTTTTTATTGGGAACATAGATCAACGAAGCTTAGACGGAAAATTGTTGATAACCTTTGAATTTAACTTTAAAGGAAGGAAAGTGGCAACATACAAAAGTTTTCAATATAATATACATACAATGTAATTTAATTATAGTTAAAAATCGCAAAAACTAGCTATGCACACAGGTTAAAGTTAAATAATTTTTTTGAGTTTGATGGGGTTTTTTTGATGTTACACAAAAAGTGTAAAATGCTAAATTGCTCAAAATGTTTTTTAGCTAAATGAATATATGCTATACATTTATAAGTAATGCATATTTTAATTTTCAAGACCAGTCATTTAATTTTTTATAAATGAAAAATGTACATTCATTTACAAACATACAGATAAATGAAAAAGTAGCATTTGCAGTTTTTATGTCATTAAAAAATATTGTCATTTTAAAAAGTTAGCTATTTAAGGTATTTTTCTTAGGATATAAGAAATTCGGACATTTATCTAACATGTGATCTACATTATATATGTATTGCCTTAAAAATAGAATAACGAATAGACTAAAATGAGAGAAAGTAAAACATGCTCTTACCAGGTTGCGTTTCCCTAAGCACATTCTCAGTGAGTCTATAAATATTTGACATTTTTTGTCTTTATTTATGTCTAGATCTTTCCAAACTAACAATTTTTTCTGCAGTCTGCCTTACTGTAGCATCAAAGTCAGGTGGAATCTTTGACCTATCAGGACTGTGGGATCAAAAAAAAGACGGCCACTAAAAAACAAAGAGTAAACCTAAAACAAGTTTACTAACTTCTAGTGGTATTGAGTGCAGAATTTCATCATACATGCCTAGGTGTGGATTTTACCCATAATTTGTGCATGTTTAAAAATACTTGAGCCTAACAGTTTTATTTACAATCATTTTCTAAAAACAACTCATACAACTGAGAAATGACATGAAAAAAATAATAAACATAAAGGTTAGTCTGTTCAAAATGAACTTTAACTTAAAGTGTGAAATCAACAGGCAAATTGAATGTACAATTAAAATAGTTTTGAAACAGATCATTTTTATTGAGACCGTATATTAATCCTGCACTGATGTTCCATAGAGAAGTAAAATCATGGTTACTTTTTGTATGAGCTTTCATAGTGGAGCGCAGGATTTTGTATGACTTATTATACAGTTGTTTATCATAATTGGTTGACATGTAGGAATTCACTAAATAATATAATTTTTTACATGGTACTACCATATTTTTCAACTTGGAAAAAAATATGATTACAATAAAAAATATTTTCAAAGCGTTCTTCCTTTGATTTTATATACATGTTGCAGACGAGGATTTTTAAAAAATGTGATGTCATTTTGATTAGTGCATACTTGGAAGGGTCAGCTGTGATCTTGAATGCTAGAGCAATTAAATCAGCTGCCCTGCCAGAACCTTTGATGACCACAACAGGAGTATTTCTCTTGATGGACTGGAATACTGTCTCCATTGTGCAGACACCTCCTTCAACCACTATCAGAACCACGGGTGTGTCGATTACTGAAAACAATAAAATAAAATCCTTAATTATTTGCTTTTTGAGATTTTAGTAATTTAGTGTTCGGCAATATTATAAATAATAAAAGTTTTTAAAATATTTCAAAGACGTTTAAAAGAAATAGCTCAGAATTCTTGCCACACAATATCTACTTAAAATTTACTTTAAATTACCTAAACTAAATATAAATTAAAATTTAACATACCTTGACTTTCTGAGACACCTGTATTGCCAACAGCAGAAATAAAAGCCTCCAGTTCAGATCTGAATGCAATCTCTGCCCCAAAGGTGCCTACACAGCCGTTATCCACTAGCAGAAAATGTGAGTGGTTTGGGTCCAGTGAAGAAAATCCTTTGGGAGGATGAATGACATCCTCAATGGCATAAGTGGCTGGCCACAATCCTTCCTCCTACACATGAAATAAGACCTTTACTGTGCACATCATAGAACATATTCATATAAAAATTATGAACAAAAAATGTTGATTAAATGTAATCAACTGATAATTTTTCAAATGTACTTGAACTATATATAAAATGTCTACATTTATGTGATCTAAACATCCAATATAAATCCAATATAAAATAAGTGTTTATATGTGAATAATAATTTAAGAAATGATGTTACTGACCCCCTCTCCATCAAGAGCCAAATTGTTTGCAACTGAGCCCCATGTGGCAATACCAAGGGCCACACAAACATCCGCTGTCCCTCGTCCTCTAACTCTCATGTGATCTCGAACTGCTTCACCCACAAACTCCATCACTCCAGAGGCTGTGCCTCCAGTAATGATCCATGCTCCTATAGGAAGAATTAGAAATATCTTTATTTAAAAAAGAACTGGTATTATAAATTAAGTTAATCTTTAGCCCTTAGCCGGCTTAGCTAAAGATGAAAGAATGCAATGGAACTGAAGTGGAACATCTTTACAAATGACTGCATCCTGTAATTAAACTTTTAATATCATCTAATCATTTAATACAATTTTTTTAATAGAATTTCAGTTTATATAGCATATATTAATTTACATGTGACCCTAGAGCATGGGTGGTCCAAATAACGGCCTGCGGGCCGCATCCGGCCTGTCAGCTTATAATATATTATGTGGGCATGTGGGCATGTAAATGTGATCTTATGTTCATTTTAATTATATTTGATCATAATTTTTGCTTTTTTGTTATAAATTTTCTTCCAGGAATTTGATTACAATCTAGGCATATTAAATCAGTTTTATGGCACCAGAATCGATTAGTGATCATGAGTAATTAATTGTTAACACCCCCATTCAAAACCACATTTCAGCTCAGCCGGAAGTGTCTTTTGTTTACAACTTACATTTTGTATGGTTTTGTAAAAATTATAATTAAAAATGGAATGGAGTGATTCAATTATGAGAGCTTCCAAAAAGAAAAAAATGAAAATTGAGGACGAATGTAGTGTTTTTAATGAAGAATGGGCTTCTAAATACTGCTTCACGAGTTTTGAGAGCAAAGCAGTCTGCTTGATGTACCATGACTGAGTGTGTGTGCGTCTTTAAGGAGTACAATTTAAAAAGACACCACCAAACAAACACTTGGATTTAATGCACAATTTAATGAACGAAGAGAGAAAAAGGAAATGACAGAAGCAGCAAACTTTTTTCACCAAACAGTCTTTGATAAAATATGCTGCCACCAAAACTAGTTTGGTGCTGTCCCATGACAGCGAGCTCATCAAGGAATGCTTGTCAGATGTAACAAGCATTATGCGTTCAGACCAGACATAAAACAAAATTTGACAGCCTTTCTATATCCAAAATTGTGAACAGTTAACTATTTCTCATTAACTATAATTGTACTCTGTGGTAAGCTTGTATGTAAATTAAGTTCCTTTTTCTTCATTGTTATTATGACAGGTAACAATGAACTTTAGTTGAAATAATTATGAAACGTGAAATCTTATTATCAAATTAAAAACTGTTTCATTTCGTATTTTAAAATGTAATAGAATTTGAATGTGGAATAAAATGACAAATGAATGGTTATTAGCATTAATTCATATTTTTATGCGTTGTAAATTGTAATTGAAAAAGACAAAATGCATATGCAGCCCCCCCCCCATAACAATAGCGATTTTCATGTGGCGCTCCGTAAAAAAAGTTTGCCAACCCCTGCCATAGAGTTACTTTTCAACATACTTGTGTTAATGGCTGCCTCCACGAGTCCTTGCTTGAGTAGAGTACTTAGTCTGGGCATCAGCTCAAATCTTTGTGCCCCACCAGTGACAGAGATGAGAAGTCTCGGTGGTGGCATCTTCCAGTGCTCAATAAGAAGCTCCCAAATTACGGCTGGTTTTGTTTTGAAGTCAACCCTGGCATACTGTGGGTAGGAACACAGAATGGGTAATTGATGTTTGGTACCACAATTGTTAGTTTGACGTGACCACAAATGAGATGAAAAAAAAAGTTATTGTAAAGTAGCCCTTCATAACAGGAGGTTAAGGATTAAAACATAAACATTTGCTTTCAAGGCCCAGCTAGTAAATAAAATTTATGTGTTTTGAAGAGAAAAAAATATGTTTAATGTAATTAAACATTTACAAATTGAACTAAAAATGTTTATTGAGCAGAAATAAAAATATACATAAACAACTAACATTTGAAAGAAAACTAACGTTTGAAACACTAATGCAATAAAAAGATATTTGGCAAAATATTAAAATAAAATATATAATGACAAAATCATATATAGAGACTTACTGGAGAGTTGGTCACAATGGTACCAAAACCACGGAAATATATGTCACCAAATGAGTCACAAGGTTTAGTTATGGTATGTGTCTTCTGGTGCCAGACATGTGACTTCTGTTCATCAATTGGCAAAGATCTATCTAGATGCCATAGCTTTGTTCTGCCACAGGCACACACATTGCTAACATTATTTAAAAGAATGAAAAAAATGAATTCATATTGGTTTCATTAAGAGCCACAAAATGTCATTAACACAAATAATATAAATTTAATTTTATATGGATTAAACTTAATTTTAACTTATTGGTCCCATAGCAAAAGAGAAAAAAGGATTCCTCTGCTTAGAAAAAATAAAACAAACAGAAACTAGTGATTTTTCTATATATAGTACAAAGAATAAATCATTCAAAAATATTTTCAGTGTGAAAATTACATAAAACTTTGAAACTTTACAATTTACAAAATTCATGTACAGCCGTTTAAATTGTATATAAAAATAGGTTTAAAAAATACCTCTGTATTGATTCATGTATGCTAACAAAGTGACTGCACTCTCTCTGCTTTATATTGTTAACAATAAACTTAGAAGTTTCTTTCTGTGAGGTAAAAGTGCAAAGGTTAATTAAAAATATTGATTGAAGTCATGTGTTAAACTTTCCAAAATCACATGATTAAAAAAAATATATAAAAAACTAAGCATACCAAAATGTTGTTACCTGGATTATAGAAAGTTTGTGAAATTACATTTGAAATAATTTGAGAATGTAAACTGATGAAACAAGGTCTTAGCTTCAGAAAATTTGATGTTAAAAAATAGATGCATACATTATTTCTATTAGCATGTAGAAAAAAGATTTTGCTTTCAGCTGTATCAGCAAAGTAATTGAGAGACAGTTGTAAAACCAGATATCTATTACATTTATTACAATCTTATCATTTGCAATTTGCAAGGTTTGCAAAGTAGTGACCAAATATTTAATTTAGAATTAAAATCATTCATTATATTTTAAGGCTCTGAAAACTCCCCCCCCCCATTCCACTCTTATTCGTTAACCCTTTTCCCCCATTATTTGTAAATCATAAACATCAACTTATAAGCTTAAAATGTTTTATAAACTCTATACGCTGTAATCCAGGTAAATTAGCGAGACATATTTTTAAAGAAACCAAAAGAAATCAAGCTCTATACAGATAAAAAAAAATCATATATATCATAAGATTCCAAATGGTGAGAAACAATTGCATTAATTTTGTATTTATATTTATCTCTACTGCGAGCATAAGCTATCAAAATTGTTTAAAGGTATTATGTATCACAAATTTCGCTTTATATAAATCATTTGTTTCTTAACCTTACCTTATTCATCGCAACATGTCCTTGTTTACTATTCTTCTCCATTTTTGCCTGCAGCTTGCGGTTGATGTTAATATTACTAAACATTCCTTCATTGTCATCCGCATCAATTGTTTGAAAATCTTCCTCATTGACTACAAGGTTTTGTCTCTTAACAGTTGCATCTGACTCTTTTCTCTTGGATAGGTAGTCACCGTCATCATTCTCCTCACCCATGGTAAATAATAATCCTTAGTAAATAATTTTTTGTCTGACTAGGTGTCCTTGTGTTATCCACATGGGCTTCAAGTGCATCCGTCAAACTTTTAGGTAGACTTTATTATAGGTAATGCTGTCCTGAGACAACTTTTTTAGAGGAGAAAGAGGCAAGAAATAGTTGTAGATGATGCCACAGTAGTATATGACAGTGAATTTTTTTTAAGTGTGTGGGGGGTGGCATATATACAAATTTATACTTAAAATTTGGAAAATAATTTTTCTAATTATTTCTAACAATTTCTAAAATCGATTAAAAGCTATATCTTCCTCGATTATTCAAAATGTAGATAAAAATAAAGGAAAAAACGGACAAAAAGTTTATATATTATCAAGTCAGAAATCTGATAAGGAAAAGTTTTATGTAACAGGTGGTTCTAAATTCTATTAAATTCGCTTTACTTGAAATATATTTCTTTTTAAAAATCTTCTCAAAATCTTATTTTTCTTAAAAATTCTTCCATTTATCTTCAAGATCATTTTTAATAGCTTTATAAATTGGAAGAAATGGTTGTTTGTTTTATTTTTAATGTAATTTTTTAATTGATGAATTTTGTGACATCCTAGGGTCTTAAAGTGTGTTCTAAAAACAAAGTAAATATTCAGGAAAATATTATACTCTATCCTAATATTTTTCATTAAAAAAACATAAATATTTTAAAGAAATTTAAGAAAAATTTATTTTTTACTCTATTTAAATCAATTTAGAACTTAACTATAGTGGACTATAGCATCATTTAGATCTACATCATGTAGAATTCGTAAAGTCCTGAGTCTACTATTTCTTGAGATCCAGTGATTTGCAATTCTGTTATATTTTAACGTTTTCCCAAAAATTTGTCACAAATATGATGAAAAACATTTTTTTTAAAATAAATTATATTTTTTAAGTATATTTAAATTGACTTTAAACATAAATTTTTTAAACTTTAAAAAATACAAATAAATTTTAATATGGTCAAATTCTAATATTTCACTTTAGGGTTTTAACCTAGACTTAAATTAAACAAGTATATTTTAAGTCCCTTTTGTAGTAAATATTGCAATTGTTTACTCAATAACAGAATAAGACGCTTTAAATCCCCAAACTATTTTACAATTAAATTTTTTTTAAATAAGATACATTTCTGTAAATCAAGAATCAATCATAAAAGAAATTGTTTGCATAAAAGATGGCATATTTTTCAATTAAGTCTTGTCATTTATGTATTCATCATTTAATAATATTTTCTATTGTTTATAATAATTGTATTAAAATTATTATTGTTCTATGTGATTACATTTATGACTAATAATTATAATATTATAAGATAAACTAGAAGAAATTCAAAAAATTGCTGCCAGATTCATTACTGGAAAATATTCAAAACTGGAAGAATAACACCATTAGTTAAATCATTACACCTTGAAACGCCAGAGGATAGAAGAACGAAGAGTTAAGTAGTAATAATACATAAGGCAATTATTTCAAATCAGGAAATATAACACAAAGATAAATTAATAACCCTCAGATAGACATAGGGATACAAAGACTTTTCTATTTCCGTATGCAAGAGCAAACACATACAAATTATCATTCTTCCCGTCCGGAATTCGGGCGTGGAATGTGTTGCCTAAAGAAAAACAAGGAAAACGAACACTTAATCAACATTTGAAACTCTAATAAGAATACAGGACTAGAAACAAGCCATGGATAAGTGTAGGAGACATAAATCTCCTGTATAGAAGGAGCGTCTGTACCCTATATATTCATAAATGATTAGAATTATTACATATATACTGACTGGACATAGATTAGACACTAAGACTGGCTGTCATGAAAATGTTAGTGACATTTCAGTGAAACAGTCCTGTCCTGTCTATGATGATTTCCAATGTTCCCTTTAAGCTGCACGGCTATGCACATATCTAACCGACGCCGCGAAGCAGTTTAGAATTATAATTCAGTATAATATATTATTCTGCTGTGACTGTGAATTTTGAAATGCTTAGAATAAGTACAAGCTAATTAATACAAAGATCAGGAAGGAGATGAGGTAGGCCATACTGTATAGATAACCAGTATCGTTTGGGGGACGCGGTGGTCGAGTGGCAGCGCACTGAACTGTCGTACCGATGGTCACGGGTTCGAATCCGTGTGAAGGCAAGGATTTGTTCCCGGGGCCTAGGGCGTCCCTGAGTCACCCCGCTCCGAATGGGTACCTAACACTAACAGGACTAACAGGTGGCTGGGTAATGCGTGGAACCCACAAAGCCGTGGCCTGTGAACGCTGCATCACTTGCCAACAGATCATCTGTCATGGTCTGTGGACGCAACAATCTTCTGCATAGAAGGAGCGTCTGTATAGATAAGATAAGAGAGTATCGCACAGTGGAATATAGCATAGTTGCCAGTAATACTAAAAAGCGTGTGAGACATTAAGAATCGTATAAAAATTAACCAGACGTAAGCTTCGATTATAATTGAGGACAGCAAAGGCAAACTATAACAAAGGATAACAAAGCCATACTAGTACGATGGACAGAATAGTGCACCGAAATGTACCATTACAAAATCAATCCAGATACCAGCATAACAACATAACAGAAAGATGGTTGATCCAACAGTGCCGAAGAGTGGGGTTGAAGAGGTAGTACGAACTTAAATTGAAGAGGTAAATTGCCTGGGGTTTACAAAATCACTGCTGAATTGCTGAAACATAGAGGAGCAGAATTAACCAAATCCCTAACAAAACTCTGCCAGAAGATATTGGAAAATAATGTATGGTCCAATGAATGGACCCGTCACTCATCATACCACTACCTAAGAAAGGCAATATGAAAAAATCTCATCAGTAACCCTAGCAAAGTAATGCTAAAAATTATCATCAGCAGGTTAAAGCCAATATCCGAGGAATTACTGGCAGAATAACAGACAGGGTTTCAGACCAGGCAGACGAAAAAACAACCTAAAGCATTAACGTCAACTCCATCATAACTTCATTGACTTCAAGAAACCCTTTGATCGATTATGGCACGAGAGACTTTGGCAAGTTATGAGAAGTTTCAACATTGGAGAAGGGCTGGTAAAGGTGATCGAATAACTCTACAATCAGGCAAGCAGTGCAGTCCAATTTAAAGGCCATATATGTAGGGGACTTCTTCAAAATGTCTATTGGAGTCCGCTTTGTGCAACCTAAGATTTGCTGACGATAAATATATTTTTGCTTGGAACAGTAAAGAAGTACAGGAGCTCAATGATAAACTTGCGGACAGATCAGGGGCATCATCATCATCAGTCTCGTGATCGATGCGTCGTTGGCGGGAGCGCATGAACACATCAACAGATAACGATCTCCACATTTGCCTGTCTTGAGCGGCGGCCAATAATTCATTCAATCTCATCTCTGTCCATTCCTTTATGTTGTCAAGCCAGCTGTAGACCTCTTCACCGGCGTCCTTCTACAGTGCCTTGGAGGATACTTTTTGTCAGGGTATCATAATACCATCTTACGTCTCTTAATTGTTGTTATAATGGTTTCTTGACGACCCGCAACAGAGTTTATTCTGTTCCAGACATATTCATTGGTCTCGTGTTCTAAATTGGAGATCTGGAGATTTGTCCTCTTGCATTTGTTTTCAAATGCCTGCAGCTTGCTTTCAGTGGTAGCTATTAGTGTCCAGGTCTCACATCCATAAAGGACAATGGTTTTAACGAGAGCTCTGTAAAGCCTGAGCTTTGTTGGCAGGCTAATGGTTTTTGCTGTTCCATATTTTAGTTAAATTCGTCATTGCTACCATTGCCGACCCAATTCTAGCTCGAATTTCATCTTCACAGGTACCATCTCTGGATATAATTGCTCCTAGATATTTAAAGTTATGTACCTCCTCCAGCTTTTGTTGGTTCATTACGATGTTGACCATACTGGCAGCTGAGGTATTAACCACTATCTTGCTTTTCTCTGAGCTAATTTCTATCCCATGTGCACCTGATCTGTCTGCAAGTTTTTCAGTGAGCTCCTGTAGTTCTTTACTGCTCCCAGCCAAAAGATCTATGTCATCAGCAAATCTTAGATTGCATAAGGGTCTTCCGCCATATATATTATGCCATACTGGG
Organism: Ampullaceana balthica; assembly: GCA_944989445.1. Lineage (NCBI taxonomy): Eukaryota > Metazoa > Mollusca > Gastropoda > Lymnaeidae > Ampullaceana > Ampullaceana balthica. The sequence continues at coordinate 98,280 of CALYLW010001700.1, read as the reverse complement.
GCATATGGAATGGAAATCAGCTCAGAAAAAAGCAAGATATTGGTTAATACCTCATTTGCTAGTATAGCAAACATTACACATGTCTTAAAGACATTAATACAAACAACTTTAACTGCGATAATTTATGCGTTTTTTAAAAGAGAAGAGTATTAACTCATAGTGAGAATAATTTTAAAATAAACGATGTTACTTTGGTCAGTCTGGTCATTAGACTCTGTTTAATATAATATATATATTACACTGATTAAATAAAATGTGTTATATTAATCGTAAAAAAAAATAAAATCGATTGGTCGATTAATTTCAATTAATAATATTTTTATAACGCATATATAGATCCCGTTAAGTCGCGATTCATAATTCGGCGAAATTGCTTAAATCGCGGTAATTCCATGGCTCCCAAATTGTGTGACGTAACACAACAAATGCGTTCTGCTATACAAGAAATAAGGAAGAAAAACCTTTTTGCTTAGGCGTGCATGTCTAAATAAATAATAATAATACGAGGGAAAAGTCTGTAAGTAGCAAAATATATAAATTATTAATAAATTTTAAAAAAAAATATCTTCTATATATATAATTCACCAAAACAAGATCAAGATGCAAATGTGTATGACCAATGACCCTCGCTGAGGTTGACCAATCAAGCGAAGTTGGATCTAAAGGGGGGAGGTGTGCATGTTTCGAGATCAACAATGCTTCTTGTGTTCTCTTGCGTTGTTCCTTCACAGTTCATAGTGTAGTGGTTATCACCTCCGCCTTACATGCGGGAGGTACTGGGTTCAAGCCTTCGCGGAAACATAATTATAAATAAAACAAACCCGTAAAAACAACATTTTTGACTATAAATCCCTTATATATGAGACATAACTAAAAGCATTGATTATTTTCAAACGCGACAAACATTTACAGACTGAATCCGTCTTAACCTATCTTTACTCTATAAACCCTAGGGGGGGGGGCGGGTGAGAGAGGTGAAAGATCTGGTCACCGATCGCTTGACCGAGCTCAGCGTGACACGTAAAATGTAAACAAAAGCACGCCGGTACACCTGGATAAAACACGAGATGTGTTCACCTCTAGCTGGCGTGAAGTCAAGTGACCCGTAAAATGTAAACAAAGCGACCACTACATATAGTTTATATAGATAAACTAAAAATGCATTAACTTAATTACGGTACGTTCGATCGATCTGAAATTTTGATACGATGCATTGTTAGGTAAGACGGGTCCATGTGCCAAATTTCAGCTCGATCGCATCACGCAAAGTGGGTCATTTATGACTTTTGTTTTTCCGCCCGACGTACGAAGAGATGACGACAAGATTTCGAAGTTAATATAAGGGATTTAATAAAACAAACACGTAAAAACAAAGTTGTTGACTATAAATCCCTTATATATGAGACATAACTAACATTATTGATTATTTTCAAACGCGACAAACATTTACAGACTGAATCTGTCTTAACTCAACTTTGCTTCATAACCATGGGGGGGTGGGGGTGGGAGAGGGGAACAGTCTGGTCACCGATCGCTTGACCGAGCTCAGCGTGACACGTAAAATGTAAACAAAAGCACGCCGGTACACCTGGATAAAACACGAGATGTGTTCACCTCTGGCTGGCGTGAAGTCAAGTGACCCGTAAAATGTAAACAAAGCGACCACTACATATAGTTTATATAGATAAACTAAAAATGCATTAACTTAATTACGGTACGTTCGATCGATCTGAAATTTTGATACGATGCATTGCTAGGTGAGACGGGTCCGTGTGCCAAATTTAGCTCGATCGGATCACCGGAATTGGGTCATTTTTGACTTTTGTTTTTCCGCCCGCCCAAGGCAGAGAGACAGAGAGAGATGACGACAGAACGACAGAGACGGCGGTGAAGTTAATATAAGGGATTTAAAAATGGCAAGCTAGCTTGGTGTAGATAGCTAACTTCAGTGCGCATGTCTCAATGTCAGGCGCCCCCCGCCCCTAATGTTCATTAGCGTTGTTCTGATTTCTTCGTGCTGTAGTTTATGCCCATTCTTTCCCCCCTTTCTTTGCGCTATCTATTAGTAAGTCTGCGGCGTATGCTGCGCCACGTAACGTTTCTAGTTAGAAATAGTTTCTGGGGCCGTCCTTAAAGTACGTCACGCTATTTTTGACCATTTTTAACTCCCCCCTCCCCCCTGTCACAAATCTCGGAACCCCCCCCCCTTAAAGTACATCACACTTTCGAACAAAAATGTAGTTTTTTTATAAACAAAATAATCAAAATTTAATATAAAACACCGTGATGTCACAAATGGCCGGACCCCCTCTCCCCCCTGTCACAAACTGTCACACTTTCTTAACCCCCTCCCCCTCTGGAGCGTGACATACTTTATGAACGGCCCCTGACTTAAATTTTAATCGATTAAAATTTTTAACGATGAATCGATTAATTAATCGTTAATTTCTGCAGCCCTAATATATAAAAAGAAGTGCAGTAATCTAACATGTATTGCTTATGCCCTGGATTTCGGAAGCTCAAGAATGTGTATGATTAATTTTAAAAAGGGAAATATAAAATAACTATGGATAGATTATTTAATTAAAAACTTTTTGAAATGAGTGTGTGATAAAAGCTGAGTTCGCATAATGTTTTTAAGTTTTAAAGGGCATAAGATAAAAGTTGTAATGTTTGTTCATTAAATTTACAATGATTTTAAAGAAAAAATCAGAATATTAATATTGTTTTTCAGGTTACTAAAACTTATAAATTTACAAACTATGAATTAGTCGTGCTCGTAAACTCATCAGAATATATTATTTTTTTAAAAAAGAATCTGTTATTAGCCATTTACAATTTGTCATTAAAATTCTTTAAACCATCATTGCATCTGAAACGGATAATAACATTTTAAAGAATCATTTAGTATAACAAGCTGTCTTAATGCAGGACTAAACACAAACCATAGATAAGCGTAGGACGCAGTAATCTTCTGTATAGAAGGAGCGTCTGTAAACAGATAAGATAAGATAATATTCAGCATTGTGTTGCATAGCAGAGTAATGAATATGACGTAGAAATGTCAGATAATCTAATACACCGATGTTCATGGTTATAGGAATCTGAATATGAAATCATTTTTCCTCAGATAGGTCCAGACTTTGTTTAAAAGTTTAAGATATTTACGTACATATTCTTAAAATAAATTACAATGAATTGATTTTTATATTTTAAAATAGCAACAACCGGTTTTTAAACTTATAATTTCATTTTAAAATAATTTTTAAAAATAACATACTTTTACCCTTTTTATATGGACTTGAATAAAACAGAATGCATGCAAGACCCAAAAGATATGATAATTCAACACAGTGTTACTTAATGCTACATATTTGGTACTGTTATAAGCACTCCCCCGCAGTCAATCTCTTTTATCAGATTTCTGGTGCGTAGGAGAGCTGCGATTTTTTTCCTTACATCAAGCTAAAGCTAACAAAAAAGTAATCTGATTCAAATTCATGGTTGAAATACACTGAGTCAACCAAGCAGAAAAATCTCCCCGTGCTAGCTGTGTAATAAATTCTTTGTAATAATAATAGCAAAGGAGCGATTTTTTTTTAATCCTTCATGCACCAATAATTATTTCATTAAAAGCGTATATCAAATGTCTTTACGCACTAGGCCTATATGAATTTTGTTTCAAAAGCCAAAAAATGTCATAGCCCAAAACGTATAAAAGATTATGGATTAAGAAAAAACCTATTTCAAATATACTTTCAAAAATTTGTAAACCAAATATTTTCGTTCACTTTTATGTATTTTAAATGTAAGAAAATAAAAGATATTGATGGAAATGCAAACTTTTTCATAAAGCTGCAAAGAGGCAAGCATACTATTGTGTGAATATTATAGCATTTTTATATAATTACTTTTCATTCTTATATCCACTTTTGCCATTCATTTCTTAACACTCTTTAGTAAATAGTAAGAAACAAGATAAGTGCATACTGAAACTATAACACAATAAAATTAATTCAACAAGTATGCTGCCGGATGCGTTTTTTATGGTGACAATGCAATTAAATAGGTAAGTGGCACAAACAAATACTATAATTAAATTTAAGAATACATGTATATATTTTAAGATTTTAAGTTAAATGCATTTGCATAATTAGTACAGTAATTAAGAAATTCGGACGTGGTATGGGTTGCCTGAAGAAACCAGGAAAGCCAACACTTTATCAACATTTAAAACTCTAATAAGAATGCAAGACTAAACACAAACCATAGATAAGCGTAGTACGCAATAATCTTCTGTATAGAATGAGCGTCTGAAACAGATAAGATAAAAAGAAACTATTAAACAAAGAGGAAGGAACCACAACCCAAAGTGTTTTTTTCCCTCAATAATTTTTTAGCATAGAGTAGGCCAAGAATAGTCTAGATAATCAAATCGCCAAAGTTGCTAGGATAATTTAGGTGAGAATGTAACTCTATAAATGTGCTGTTTATATAACTAAACGTGTTTTTAGACAGTTCTGTGTATTTATATTTTAAAAACCAATTTAGTTAATTTATAATATAAATTATAAGAATGTTAAAAAATAACCACGTAAGACTGTCATATTTGTGTACTTTGGTATAAGACTTTGAACTATTCTTTAGGAACATTAATATGCGGAAAATTGATCTCTTACTTTTTTTTTAAAGTTCCGAAAGTTCGTTGACTATATATAGCCTATATATATATATATATATATAAACTATATATAATATATAATATATATATATATATATACAAGTCATATATCAAATAGTGATAGCAAGAACACTAGCTACTAGCAAAAATTATAATATGCCCACTCTTTTTACGCTTGGCGGAGCATGTCGTTCACTACGTGATCAACGACTTCGGAAAAGTTCCTCTATGTTCGCTCAATCGGGAGCTCATGGACAGAGGCGTAACAACGACTTGGCATCGGGGCAGTTGTCAAGGGCGCCGAGGGCCAATCCTTCAATTCATTCAAATTTAGAATTTTCCTATCTTTTGGATTATTTTACATGTATATCCATTTGTCAAGGGCGCCACAAATAAATTAGCCATGGGCGCGGAAAACCCAGTTACGCTTCTGTTCATGTAGGTAAATACACTAATTAGACAACCAGTAAAAACAAATTTTTAACTATAAATCCCTAATATATAAGACATAACCAAAAGTATTGATTATGTTCAATATAATACGCACCGCGCGACAGACCTCTGTGACATCGAGGGCTGCAGTGAACCTCCAGTGACCCCTAGAGGTCAATTATAGCAGATGGGTACACATTCTACCTAGAGATTCAAAGAGATAAACTAAAAATTCATTAATATAATTACGGTCCCTTCGATCGATCTATAGTTTGATACAATGCATTGTTAGGTGACACAAGTCTATGTACAAAATTTCACCTCGATAGAATCACGGGAAGTGGGTCATTTTTAAATCCCTTATATTAACTTCACCGTCTTGTCTCTCTATCTGTCCGTCCGTCTCTCTCTCTCTCTCTCTCTCTCTCTCTCTCTCTGTCTCTCCTTCTCTCTCTCTCTGACTGTCATGGATTCGCGGTCGGGTGGACAAACAAAAGTAAAAAATGACACACTTCACGTGATGCTATCGAGCTGAAATTATGCACATAGACTCGTGTCGCCTAACAATGCATTGTTTCAAATTTCAGATTGATCGAAGGTACCGTAATTAAATTAATGCATCTGTAGTTAAACTCTATCTAATTCAATGTAGCCGTCTGCTATTGTTCACCTCCACATGCTGGAGTTCAGTCCAGCCATCCATGACCACACCTTCCCCCGCCCCCTGGTTTTACAGCAAGGGGAGATCAGTCGGTTTCAGTCTGTAAATGTTTGTCACGCGCTGCGTATTGTATTGAACATATCAATACTTTAAGTTCTGTCTCATATATAAGGGATTTATAGTCAAAAACTTTGTTTTTTACGGGGTTGTTTAATTAAATACCTTATATCAGCTTCACCGTCTTGTCTCTCTCTCTCTCTCTCTCTCTCTCTCTCTCTCTCTCTCTCTCTCTCTCTCTCTCTCTCTCTCCCTCCCCCTCTCTCTCTCTCTCTCTCTCTCTGTTATGGGTTCACGGTCGGGCGGAAAAACAAAAGTAAAAAATGACACTTTTTCCGTGATGCTATTGAGCTGAAATTGTGCACATAGACTCGTATCACCTAACAATACATTGTGGCAAAATTTCAGATCCATCGAATGTACAGTAATTAAATTAATGATCTTCAGATCTTCAGGATAAGCATTTTTTAAATTAGTCTTTCACAACACTGAGATGTTTGTGCTATATCATTATATACCTGTCCTTGTCTACTCAAGTTCTATTTAGTGCATCTTCTTTGCAATGTTTTCTGCAACTCTTCTGGTGTCCCTCTTCTGTGACTGTTCTTCTTGTAAACATTCTAACGCTTCTATAATCTGAGGATGAGACTTTAGAATAGCTTAATTTGCAACAGCATGTGCATCTGGTGTCGGAAAGAGACTTTTCATTCACAAGGCATACTTAAAGAATCTTCATTTAACAACGTTTAACTGATCTATATATGAATTATCGGGTGTTGTGTCTACTGACAGGCTGAAATAATCGGAAGCCTTTATTTCATTACTTCATGGCCTTTTTGGGACATATTTTCAATCAGTTATTCACATATAGTTTTGGTTAAATAAAAAGGATATCCTTTTCCAGAATTTCCTTATTTCGCAATGTGTGATGCTAAAAATGGATCAAACTGACTGACAAACTCCAGCAACCCTAGGTACTTTCAATTTTGTAAAGATCCACATTTTTCATTGTCCCTCTAAAGCCAGGCCACGCTCAGCTATAGTACAAATAACCGCTACTGCTCGGCTCAAAAAATATTCCCAGTAACTGTACTCTTCATTTATTTGCTCTTCTAGCTTTTTTAGTAGACCCGAGACTTGTTGACGAGCTAGGTATATTAACATGCAGTCTATATGAGTAGCGCTTTTTTCATGATTATCAACTTATGTAACACAAACATATCTTTAAAAGGTTTTTTAACGCAATTTCCAATTGGAAAACTTACGATTATATATATGACATGTCTGTAACGTTTGATCCTGCAACTCCTCCTGAACCATACCCAGATAGAGCAGGGGTTGGGAAACTATGGCTCACAAGCCAGATGTGGCTCTATTGATGGCTGCATCTGGCTCTCAGACAAATGTTCGATTATTTAAATAAAAAGTTTATTCAGACTCCTTTGATCTATTATTAATTGCATATAAAAACAGCATAACAATGTTATTAAAAAGAATCCAGAGCTATAATTATTGTACTTTTAGTGTTGAAATTACACAAAAAGTGAAAAACCTGATTGATTGGCCACACCCAGTGGCGTAGCTAGGGGGCGCAGGGGGACATATGTCCCCAGGCGCAACGTTTGGGGGCGCCAAGATGAGTATTAAAATTAACGAAGTGGCTGCTCGTCTCGAAGTATTTTCATTGTTGTTATGGCAATATGGCAGAGCGAAGCGTACTTCCGGTAATGAAATGTTGTATTTTTACACTTGAAAATAGGTAATAAGTAAATGGGAATAAGTACAATTATTTTTATCCATTAACGTAATTAATATGTTAGTTTTAGGGTCTGGGTTAGGTATAGTTGTCTATTTTTTAATTTATTTTGATGTAAACTAATGTATTTCAAATACTTTTACAAGATTTAATTTTGGAGCTCCACAAATACACAAATATCTTCTTTACAAACCAGTTGGCAAGCATGATTTTGGCGCCCCCATTGTGCATTAAGGGGTGCCATTTGGATTTTAAAACTAAAAAAGTAACCATTAAAGAATCATTTTGTTCAGATACATTCCAAAGACGCAGCAAACCTTGAAAGGGTTATCGTAGAGAAACTGGAATATTATGATAACATACCTATAGCCGACAGTCGGTCACAATAACATAACAATGCTGATGTAATGACTGGGTATCTATCCGGCCTTCAACAGCGAATATGTGCCAGAAATCACAGAGCATTGTTTGCAAATGGTTACAACAACAGCTTAAACTCAGCTAAACATAGGGTTGCCAGACGTCCGGCAGAAGGAGGACATGTCCTCCTTTTTAGCTCATATGTTCTCCGTCCAGCAGGCAAAGCTAAAATCGTTTAAAATATCGGGCTTTTCTTACATTTTACATTATAATTTTTGTGTATCATTTTTACAACTATTACATCGTATGTTTACTTTAAATAAAAATAGATTATGGCTATTTTTAAAAATTAGAAATCTAGACCAGGACGACAAAATCTAGACAAGGACGAAAAAATCTAATTCTTGGTTTAAAAATATCGAAGCCATTGAAAATGAAATGGAAGAAACAGCAGTATTGGAAGTTATGAGCCGTCTTCACACAACCTTGTAAGTTTTGAAAAATAGATTGGAGGAGACATTTATTTCACTGAAAGTCAAGGAGATGTTGAGAAGACTTAAGGAAAGTGGTTAAGAAGAACAATTTGACAGATGTTAAGTTGGTGTATGAAGCATGCCTTAGTTACTTAGATAAGAGGATGAAAACCTTTGATGAATTTCAATGCTTTAATTGGATGTACTTAGATAATATCAAAGAATGTAAAATTAATGACCTTTTGGCGTGTATATTGTATTTGAAAGAGTAGGTTATTGTTGATGATGTGCAATTGTTTGACCAATAGAGCAATCTTAAATCATGTGTACAAGACAAAATTGAACAGTATTTTTAAGACTCTTGCATGAATAGTGGCAGCTATTACAATAAAATTGTACTGATTTTAAGTTTAATCCGGGACGACTCAAATGGAATATTCAAAATGTCCTCCTTTGTCGTCCTCCTTATTGTTTTATTATGCCCTCCTTTTGGTGTCCACGTATCTTGCAAACCTAGCTAAACAGGATCCAGTTGTTATCACGTTTTTTGGAACAGTTGAAAGTATATATTTGTTTTTCTCTCGCCAACAATTCATTGGGAAGAATTTAAAATAATTAATGGTGTCAATCACAGTGAAGAGGGAGTCTAAAACATGCTGGAGCGCACGATCAGAAGCTGTTAAAGCTATTTCTGAAGGACTATATGAACTAGTAGGATTGTTGGAAAAATTATCAGAAGATGCAACTATGACGCCTGACAACAGAAGTGATGCAGAAACTTTACTGGCAGGTAAATTAAACTTAAACTTCCTAGTTTTGATACATTTCTGGAACATCATACTTTGGAAAATTGATCGTGTCCAGAAACGGTTGCAGGATCCAACTATGAATTTCAAGGAAGCAGCATCTGATCTTGAATCGCTGGTGCAAGAACTTGTCAACATTCGTGAACATTTTAGCATAGTTGCGATAGACAATGGAACAACAAGATCCACAACTTGGAGAATCGAGGTTGACAGAAGGATTAGACGACATCGGAGGATAGCTGGAGAAATAGCAAGAGATGCAGGACTTTCAGCAGAAAAAGAAATTGCACGTGTTATAAACAGCGTAATTGATAGACTCAACAGGAGATATCAATACGGTTTTTACGTCTAAGAAACCTAAACACCAAATTTAGATTTTTTAATAAACGTCAAAACTCTTCTTACTGAGACAAATGTCGATACATTTCCTCAAAATTGCTTAGATTTTGGAAATTTCTGCGACTCTGACGTCAATGGGCACGAATTGTGCACATAAATCAGAGACTGCAAAATGCTGTTCATTTCCCGGATTGAAGTTCCACCGGAAACTCCTTTGGAGCTCTTGGTTTTATTGTTTCATATGGAGAAGACGTATTTCCAAATCTGCGCATTCCACTGCAAATATTTCTAACAATTTCTGTTTCATTTTCAAGCTGTGAGTGGTCCTTCAGCAAACTGAAGTTATTTTGTCTTATTTAGGCCTACATGCTTCAATGGGACAATGTCTTAGTGATCTTGCACTCCTAAGCGTAGAAAGAGAAACACATGAGAATATTAATTTTGACAACGTGATTGACGAGTTTGCAAAAGTCAAATCAAGGAGGATCAATTTGTTGTAGACCATGTCTCTATGAGTCATGTATAATTAGTAATTAATATTTTTTTTTCTTCAAATAAATTGTTTACAATCGTGTAGAGAATTATTAGTCTGTATTTTACCTCATTAAAGGAACCAAATAAACCGTAACATTTTAAAAAAATTATTGGGGGCTCAGTGAGCTCCCAGAATCTGTAGTTCTGAGAAGGGGCGCAAATTTTGTGTCATGTCCCCGGGCGCAGATGACCCTAGCTACGCCACTGGCAACAAGATAAGATAATCAAATACAATAAGTTGTCAAGACCCTTACGATTGCAGGCAGAGAAACTAAGTGAACACGAAGAAAATTTCTCTGAAATAAACTTAGATAAAAGTAACAAATGTGGTTAAAAAAAAATAATGATCACGTTTTCGAAAACCTGCTTTTCTACCTTTTGGTGGGGGCTTTTGAAATTGACTATCTTCACTTGAAATGTGTGCACAATTACATTCCCAAGTAGGCAATAGTTAATCATATGGTATTATGTGTCAAGTGCAAGAGCAATATTTCTATTTATGGACTGATGTTTTGCAAATATGTATAAGCTAGTGTTGACTATTTTGGCAATTTAAAAGTTATTGTTTAATTTGAAAATCTTCCAATTATTGGATTTACAATGCTAAATTTTAAAAAGTTACTTAAATATATATTAATTTTGATTTAGGTATTTCCTTATTTACTGAAAGATCTAGAGTGCAGTTGTTTTCCTTCAAAGCCTTAACTTCTGCTCGAAAACCACTTCGGGGGCGAGTTACTTGTAACATTTATTTCTAAAATCTTTATTCACAAATTAATGCACTATGCGAGAGGGATATGACTAGCAGCATGTGCTGAGATATAATTTGAAGCAATATGTATATTTCAATAAAAGTGCATAATAAAAGGAAAAAAGTGACTGATGATGTAAATTATAACTATTTATTGTGTGAATAAATGATAATGACAAAATCATATTTTTACTTGAAAATCAAATAGCCTGGATGTTTATAGGACATGCATACTGATGATGTAAATTATAACTATTTATTGTGTGAATAAATGATAATGAAAAATCATATTTTTACTTGAAAATCAAATTGCCTGGATGTTTATATGTCATGCATCAAACTAAGACTTGTAATCATCATTTAATCACTCCCCATGGTCAAATTGAGTCAATGATTGAGCCAATTTCGCAAACATATTATGCATTTCCGGAAATATTAAATGAATAAATCATAGACAATAATAGTCAGTTACTTGTTTATTTGAGTTCTTTTTAACTAAATAAGTAATATTTAAATGAAGTATTTATATAAGTATTTTTTTACAATTTAAGGACTAATAAATCTCAAAAACATTCTACAAAATATTTATTTATAAATGAATTATTTCAAATTTAAAAAAAAATTAAATATAGACAATCAATCTCAGAGATTTTAATCACTTTCAAAAATAGTCTTTGGCCTCAGAAAACCCAGAAACAGACCAAGAAATTTGGTTTGCCGTTGGTTGGACATTAATAAAATGGTTTTATATAGTAGTTGTATAAATTTGACATTTAAAAAAAACAAATATTTTAAGCCCAAAATAACAATCTACTTTTAAGATTGTCAAAATAGTAATATTATGTAAAATGTGAATAAAAATTATAAACCATTGTGACTTAACCCAGAATTATTTAAATATCTCTACAGACTATTTTGGTGAGCATCAGCTACCATGATATTACCATTTGTTCTAAGTTAATATATAAAATAATATTTTAAAAATCCACAAATTAAGATCAATTCTTAAAAGGGAAGGGGAATAGGCAAGTGTCACCATCCAATAAAAATATGAATAAATGGTCTAAATGGTAGCACACTGGACTATCGATAAGAGGCAGATCACAAGTCGTGGGTTCGAGCCCAGGTACTGGCAAGGCCCCTGGGGCATTGTGCTGGCCACACATTCCCCTGCTCGTTAGTGGTGGCTAAAAACTTGTGAACGCTACATCACTTGCCCCATAGTCCGTCATGGACTGGAAAGGGGGTCATCAATCAATAGTTATATCATTAATTGGAATTTAAACCCTACAAAAAATATATCAATAGAGCCTTCATAAATAAAATTCAAAATTGTTTGATTACAATACAAATAAAAATCACAGAGACGATTTAATAATAACTTATTTCAATATCATTTATTAGGCTTAATTTTGATTATAATTTTTAGACACAGGTAGAAAAAATGAAATAAGGACATGTTATAAAAGTGTTGCCACACCTTTGAAGCATTACATTTTTTTCATTTGATATAAGATGGGCATTATGCTATGCTAAAATCTGTTTCTGAGAAAAATAAATTACACTGTAATGTTAAAAAAAAATTTAAAGTGTGAATATTTCTGATTTAAAGAGATTGTTTTCTAAAAATTCTTGTATTTATTTTTTAGTATTTGTTATTGTTGGCCATCCATAAATGACGCCACACAATATTCATTATTTTTTACCACCCTATGTAAATAATCCAAACAAGTTAGAAGCCCCTCAATTATAATTACACAGATGCATGCAATCTAATCTCATTCTCCCACATTTAATCCACTTTTGTCCTTCACAAACCATCAAATGATGGTATCCACTGGATTCATGTTACTCCACGTATGTCAGAGACATCTCTATAAATAAGGGTTCTTAACCAGGGAGGTAAGCAGAAGACCAGAAAATGTTATTAAATGCAAATGCTGGTTGTTGCAACCTTCAAAAAGTTTTAAAGCATTTCTAACAACAGCAGTTTGTGTTCTTGAGAGGAATCGTATGTTTCGCACCAAAAAAATTGTTTATGAACTGAATATTCTTGTAAATTATTGAAATAAATAAAATTATCTACATAAATTATATTTTAATTGTTCTTATTTTTTTTAATGCAATTGCAATACAATAGATTAATTTAACAGTGGAATTAAAGAAGAATGCAGTTAAATGTTTTGAAATTAGAGTGTCTCCGACATTTATAAAGATCAAGCCAGAGTCCCCTTTTTAAATCCCTTATATTAACTTGACCGCCGTCTCTCTCTCTCTGTCTTGGGTTCGCGGTCGGTCGGGAGGGAGGGCGGAAAAAGAAAAGTAAAAAATGACCCACTTCCCGTGATGCGATCAAGCTAAAATTTGGCATATGGACCCGTCTCACCTAACAATGCATCATATCAAAATGTCAGATCGATCGAACATACCATAATTAAATTAATGCATTTTTAGTTTATCCTTATATAACGTATGTAATTCAAATTCACGGTTTATTGTTTTTTTTCCACGTGAGAGTTTGAGTTGACGCGTTGACGTCGACCGTCGTGCCGACACCCCCTCACGTCCCATCCCCCGTTATTAAAGAATTGTGACATCACTCGGTGTCAGTCAGTAAATATTTGTCGCGTTGAAACATAATCAATACTTTTAGTTCTGTCTCATATATAAGGGATTTATAGTCAAAAACTTTGTTTTTACGGGTCTTTTTTTATTTCTCCACAGTCAATCATTGTTCATTCTGCTCCTTCTCGGAATATGTCATCATTTATGGATAGTCCCTTATTGCAAATGAGATTTATCACACCAAAAGCTGAAAATTATTTCACATCAACTCAAGAATTTTTTTCCAGACAATCAATTGAATTATTTTACAGGTACAAACATTGCTTGACCTTATAGAAATATTTTTAAAAAAACTGTTTTAGTCAAGAGAAACTTTCCACAATATCACATGATCTAAATAAAGAAAACATTTGTCAATGTAACTTACTAAGGTTGCACACACATTGGTCAAGAAAATCATTAGTGATAATAATATCAGTTAATATCAATTTTTAAAATTGATGTATAGCATCATTAACAGTTTTAAATGAATTTATAAACAGGAAGACCTTGCAATATTTTTTCACTAATTTGGTAAGAATTATTTTGAGAAAAGTAAGTATTATTTTGTTTTAAGTAAGAATACTTCACGAAACTACAAGTAATACTAGTATATTTATACTTCTATTAAGCATCAGTCTCTCCAAGATTTTGAGCATTTGATTCATTTGGCATCCCTTGTTTGAGTTCTAACTGTGTATTACTTTGAACAGCCTCTTTGATCTTTTGAAGATCACTCATCACCAGTTCTAGCCTGTGAAGAAATAGAACAGTTAATTTCAGCCTTATAAGTACATATGGGTTAACATAACTGCAAAAAAACCAACAAAAAACAAAAACGAAAAAAAAATTTAAAAAATTTAGAGCATTATGAGGACAAAGAATAAACCATCTAATTTAACTCTCATTATCTAAGAGTCATTATTCAACCTGTCTGATGTCGATGCCACTCTGAAGTCCAACAGTTCTCTCTCTTTTACAGATGACTGGGCTAGGTGGGCATCCACCGCTGATTTCTCAAATAACCTCAACCTTTGGTTAGCATCATGGGTAAGTGTCACTCCTTAAATGATAATCAAAGACCAAACTAGATATAATAATGATGTTAAATAATCTCTGTTATCAAAATTAGAATGAATTTAGTCTGATTAGTTTACTATATTTTAATTACTATATTTATTGTTTTAATTACAACTATGGACGACATTATTTCCCCTTTGGTACAATGATTATATTGTAACTGGTTTCAATATGTTTATGTCATTGCCAAATAAGGGTTTTAAAAAAATAGATATCGTAATGTAAATTTTTGGGAGGAGGTAAGTCATATGAAAAAAAATGTAGACTATAGAAGTCAGAAAAAGATCAGATATTTTGGCAAAAAGAGTGTAGTTTTAAACACAAAACGAACTTAAGTCTTGATATTTCTGATAAAAAAGAAATAGGGGATGAATGTGTTCAGGTTTGAGAAATTTGAGATATTATGGGGTAGAAAAAAGCCTTAAAAAAAAATATATATATATAGAGAAATAAACATTTCAGCCTCCTACAACTATTATAAAAGTCATAAAAGTAATTTTTAAAGATATTTAGATACAAGGAAATGGTAATCTAAATATCCCTAAAAGTAGAATGTTAACATATTCTAACAGCTGAAGACTTTTTGGTCAAAACATTCATATTTATGTGTGTGTTTGTGCGTGTTGTCTTTCTTTCAGTTTATTTATACCCAGTTTATATTCCTTACAATTTAAGTATTTTAAGCTACAGCTTTTGGCATAACTAAAATTAACTTTTGTTTCACAATTTCATTAAAAGTCTCTAGCTTTAACCAAGAACATTTTCAAATAAGTTGAAATAACCTTTGCAATTAGATATAAAAGGAGAATATATGATGACAGCCTTTAAATAAAATATTGTCAAGAAAAAAATGCTTAAAAATTAGGGCTGCGGAAATTAACGATTAATTTCTCGATTAATTGTTAAAAATTTTAACAAATTAAAATTTTTTAACAATTAATGGACCCACCACTTATACATGTACTGGAAGTCAAAAAGTTAAATATTTCGGCCGATCAATATAAACTAATTTCCTGACGATTACACGAAAATGTTGGTTTTAAACTATTGCCTGAGTGAATGTTCAAAATATTGATAAAGGTTATTGTGTCCATTGAGAGAAATTGTTTGCCTACCATACAATGTTCCCTCTAAGTCTAAGCTTCATTGGTCCGTGTGCAAAGTTTTTAAAAAATATGTGTGCAAAGTTGCACAACGTCCAAATATTTTACAAAATTTGCTGCGCGGTGATTCTAAACTCATGCGTGGCGTCTGTCAAATATCTGCGAAGCCTGCGCTGCTTAAAGGGAACATTGCTACCACTTCGCTTACATACCACCTGCAAACCAAACATATAGTACAGCATCAGAAACTTCAGAAATCTAAAGCTATGTGAACGATTGTTCAGCTCGGCTGGTTATATTAACAATAAGACCCGCTAATTACTTGAACCAAATAATGTCAATACACTTGCCCCTTTGCGTTGTTGGTTAAAAGATGTCATATAAAGAAGTCATTCCAGTGTTATTTCGATTTTTGACGTATTTTAATAAATGTTACTTATGACACCATAAATTTCAAATTTTGACTTTAATCGAAATTAACGATTAATTAATCGTTAATTTTTCAAAATGTACCGATTAAATTTAAATTAATCGTTAACAGCCCTACTTAAAATATTTAACATATCCTTTAAATAAATTTTGAAATTGATTATTTCCTTATCATTCTTTTTACCACACATTATAGCAATTTGACAGGCATAAATAGGCATCCGGGCAGAATAGCGACTGTCAAAACAGCGACCGTCATAATAGCGACTGCATCATAACAGCGACTGTATCAAAATAGCGACTTTTCTCTTTTGTTTCAGATAATGTTTGAAAATTTTTTGAAAAACTTACTGTACCTAGCCTACAATGGAGTTTATAAAATCAAGAAAAGTAAGACATGATAAGCCATGCAGGTTTTTGTACAGAAGGGACAATAGAACATTAAATACAATCAACTGGAGGTGTGTATAAATAAATGTTGGTGTTGTAAAGAGTGTATACACATTTTCGGGACACATTTTTTTTTAATTCTGAAAAAAAATATAACTGCTATTACTTCAGTCAAATATATTTTGCAGAAAGCACGATAGAGATTAACTAACATAGATGCTGTCAATTAATTGAGGGGAATTGCGCTGGTAGGGGCAGATGTGACGTGTGGCTGCTTTTTTAAGCTATAGACAGTTCGACTAAAATAATTTTTGATCCCCGGATGTTTTGACAATTTTCGTTTTTACCTCGTAAAATTTTTTTTTCTAATTTAAAAAAAAATAAAAAATAATATAGTTAAATATTATTATCTATAAAAAATTAAAAACAGCATGAAATAGTTATTACACGCTTTTTTTCAACGTTTAATTTAACACTAAAAAGTATACACACTGAAAACCAATCAACATTAAGGGCTAATTCATGATTGTGTTAAATGCACCACTCCTCTGAGGTAGCAAGTCCTTCCAAACCTATCCAACTCCACCCCCCACCCAAGGCAATGTGGTCAGATAGTCCTTTATAAAAGTAAAAGTACCTAGATTCTCTCAGCCCCAATCCCTTTATTTACATTCTCCATAACACGAGGTCCATGGTCGTCACTTAGTCTAGCCTTTGTAACATGTCATTATGTAACCCACGGACAGTTCGACCACAGGACGTTATGACAAGGGGGCTGTCAATATTGTTAAAAAAAGCTGACCCGGGTAACCATGATTCAAATTTTATTTTTACTGAGCAGTTGTTTGTATTTGAATGAATGCGTTTATATATAGCATAAGTTAATTGTTTTAAAGTTTATTTTAAACACAATTTTTAATTTCAATAAATACTTAATACAAATGTTGCTATTTTTTGGAGTTTTTATTTGTTACTATGCATTTACGTAGTTTTTTCACTAGGGGTCCTTGGGTAAGTTTAGACAATGAAAAGGGGTCTATGTGTCAAAAATGATTGGAACCACTGTGTTAGGTGAACGGTTGGACAAGAATAGCTATGTGGTGAAGTCGCTGTTATGACAGTCGCTCTTTTGATACAGTCGCTATTTTGAAGTCGCTATTATGACGGTCGCTGTTTTGATATAGTCGCTATTTTGAAGTCACTATTATGATGGTCGCTGTTTTGACAGTCGCTATTTTGAACCCGTGCCGCATAAATAGTCAAAATAAGAAGAAATACAGTTAATAAAATTTAACATCATATATATATTACCAAATTTTACATGAGTTCCAACATTCCAACCAGGAATGAAACTTCTTATCATTCT
This sequence comes from Ampullaceana balthica, assembly GCA_944989445.1. Lineage (NCBI taxonomy): Eukaryota > Metazoa > Mollusca > Gastropoda > Lymnaeidae > Ampullaceana > Ampullaceana balthica. The sequence continues at coordinate 80,458 of CALYLW010001700.1, read as the reverse complement.
CCAAATCAAGTTGATTATGATGATGGGTGGAACCAAAGTTGGACGATCAAAATACTCGTACACAAGTGAGATGCGATAAAAACGCCAGACTTTGGTTGAGTTTTCTTGTACTTTTTGGAAAGTGTAGCTGATATATTTGTTAAGGTAAAAAAAAGCAATAGAAAAACTAGCCAGGTAGAAGTGAAGAAGATTTAATTTAAAATGAATTATCATAAAATAAATATCGAAAAATACCATTTTAATGATCGTGAAATATAAATGTTGTTAAAATTAATTAATTCATTTTTCAAATCAAATTAAACTTTAGTTTCTCAAAAACATTCAATTTAAAATTAAGTTTAATTTTTTAAAAATATGTACTTGTAAATTAAATAATAAATGTCAGTAAAATTCATTTATTCTTTGTACAAATCAAGTTAAACTTTAGTTTCTCAAATAGATTAATTCACATTGAGTCAATTTAAAAGTTAAGTTTATTTTAAATAACATGTGTCCTTTTAAGTTAAATTTAGTGATAACTGTAATAACTTGAGGACAAGTTGCTTTATTTAGCTTATAGATAAATTTTAGACAAAAAATAAACATTGGAATAAAAAGCATACATTTGTGAAATAAGTATCAACAGCAACAATTTAAAAAGTTAACTACAAGAATAAAATAAAGAATGAAAACTGCATGTCACTAATTTTTACCTGAACATAGCTATTAGTAGGTTAATTAGTAGGATGTTTGTTAGCACCAAGTAAACTGCTAAGAAGATGTAGACGATGGCATTTTTTTCTGGGCATCTTTGTGATGGATCCTCTAACCAAATTGTTTTATTTGTAGTGCATCCTTCACCATCTGCTATCTTGCCTGAATATTCAAGATAATACAGATAGACATTTTTAAGTCAAAAGAAGATTTAAAAATTTAGGCAAATCAATATTTTTAAGCTATATACACATAACACTAGTGTCATTACCATGGCTACAACTTTAAGACTTTTGACTAAGTGAGGCTTAAACACAAAATATCCAGGCTTAAATAAATTTTGAAGACAGGATTATTCATAGATCCCAGAAATTGTAAAAACAAAATTTTAGATTATTTTCATATAATTAAAGAAAAATATTTAACCTCCAAGTTCATCCAAAAAAAGCTCTCCATAGATTTGGAAATATGGGTACAGGAAGACTGTGTAAAGAATGGACCAACTTAAAGGTTGATTAGGAAACATGTTGATGTGATAGGCAACGCCAAAACCCAATACAAACACCAAGAGAATGAAGAAGAAAAACAACAGATCAGTCAGCTGTGAATAAAGATGTGCATTTTCATTACTTAACATTTTCACAAAAACAAAAAACATGGTTATAGTTCAATTTGTAAGGGGCCATCCATAAAGTATGTCACGCTATTTTTTGACCATTTTTTTACACCCCCCCTCCCCCGCACAGTATGTCACACTTTCAAACAAATTTTTTTTATATTAACAAATAATTCAAATTTTATCTAAAACACACGTGACGTCACACATGGCCTGACCTCCCCCTCCTCCCTGTCACAAACTGTCACACTTTCTTACACCCCCCCCCCTCCGGAGCATGACATACTTTATGGACGGACCCTAAGGCTAATTAGTTTTCAGTTTACAAAAAATGTGCACCTTCCTTAAAATAAAATTTAATTAAAAAATTGAAGTGACAATCTCTGCTTAGAATTCATTTTTGTATCATAAGGAGGATTTCATTAATTTTATTTGATGGAATTTATCATATACATATATATTTATACTAGTGTATTACCGGTCAAAAATGAAGGAAGTTTTCAAAATAATACATTTCAGGAAAAATCTATTTATTTTGAAACAAATACACATCAGAATAAAAAATAGTGTAATACAGAACTTTCGTTTATTTTATTTATTTTTATTTTATTAATTTATTTTCATATTGAACAATTTTATGCGGAATATTCAAAAAGAGTTATTTTTGGTGCAGTAATTTGGTGCGCTGCTTTTTAAAGTAGTAGCGTCACAGACAGAACTGTATTACCCATATAAATGGATTTAGTAGATAATTTTAATTGAAATTCTTTGAAATGGGATGCACGATCAGTAATAAATTTTTATGTGGACATAATTTTTGAAACAGTTTGCAGAAATCATAAGACTTGGATAATTTATAAGAGAAAATATTTTGTTTTGATTTAAAAAAGTAAATAAATCACTTACAAAACCTAACAGATGACTTAAAAAGTAAATTAAATATTTAGATGTAGAAAACCTATGTGGCGGTTAAAACTGGTAAAGGAAATTGTTAAAAATGTTAAAATTAGAGTCTCACCATCCTTTTAATCATAATAACTTTTGGCCCCATATCTGGCTGTGCAAAGTAGAATTGCATAAACCTCAAGTATGTAAAAACCAGTGTGATTGAATATACAACTCGAGTGTACACAAATTGTCCATATCAAGTTGATAGCGCATGATAATAGAAATGACCAGGCATATAAAGGTCCATAGGTCAAAACGGTTCCAGTAGTCATCAAACCAACTTGACAACTTGTACATAATGGAGCGCTGATGTATAGTTGTGACCTGAAATAATGCATAAATGAAAATAACCAGGAATTGATTCATAATTTCATTTCATAAAGCCAAATAATTTTATTTTTTATTTTTTTAAAATAAAAACTTGAATGTATGAAACAACATTATCATAGATTTTATCCCATCCATTATTTTATTTGTTTAATTTGTCTATATTTGTCATTTATTTTTTAAAAAAATAACCTTTACTTCCCTTAGCAGGCATGCATGTATTGAGAAAATGCATAGATAGTAACAAATTGAAAAAAAAATTAATTTCAAATTAATTATAAATAATATTCTATTTTCAGCTGATCACTGAAAGTATACCTGGCGCATTTCCTCTAGAAACATTGTTGCAAACCAAGCCCAAACAATGTACTCAATAATTGATGGCGAGTTGGGCTCACCTACAGGGTGGATATTGGTCAAGAGAAAGTAACTGAACAGACCCAGTAAGACGATATAAGCCATCTGTTGGATAAAATGAAGAGATATTAAATAGTTCACATTGCAAAATTAAATATAATATAAACATTGTTTCCAGCTAATATGTTAAAATAATGTCCAATGTAATGTCAAAACCAATCATTGCAATAAAGTTATTGAGAGATTAAAGACCTATTTCATGGTCCCAATAAAATGTCCATTTATCTCGTCCTATCTTATCAGATGCTCCTTCTATACAGAAGATTATTGCATCCTACGATTACCTATGGTTTATGTCTAGTCTTGCATTTTTATTAGAGTTTTAAATGTTGATAAAGAGCTGGTTTTCCTGATTTCCTCAACCCATTCCACGTCTGAATTCCAGACGGGAAGAACATTTATTTGAAATGTGTTGTAATTTATCAACTTAAGACATCTTTAATTCATCATTTTAATGTAGAAAATGATGTTAAAAATTGGATGTCTAAAAACCCCTATTGGTATTTTTTAAATTCCTAATTATAATGTGTGATATTCAGCAACTAGCAGAGTTTGTGTATTTTTGTAAAAGTCAAAAGGTTGCAGCTAAAAGCTTCTTTTGCCCTATTGGACATTAAGCTAAGCTATGTCTCTAAACCTGAGCCTCTGTCTATTTTGTATTCTTTTTTCCTTACCTGTTGAGCAGTATATAATTTGATTAAGTTGTGTGGTTGTGCAGTCACAGACATAAAATATATTTTTTTAGAAAATAACTTGTGAAAAATGTGTGTCCCTTCATAGAGCCAGGAATGTTTTAGTTTAGAAATGCAAGTGGCAATAAAATAAAATTAACATTACATGAAAAAATTTAGCGTTTTTTTTTCTTTAAATTTCTCTGTGACAATAAGAAAAAACATATTAAGCATAGAACAACCAAACTATCATCAAATCCCCATTGACCTAAATATGAATGAAAAAGCTAACTTGTCATTGATATGAGATTATATGCAGAATGTGAGTTATTTTAATGTTACCAATTTATAAGAAGATTTGAATAAGGAAATAATTTAAAAAAACATTTAAACACAGCCATTCCATTATATTAATAATCCAAATGATGAGAAACTTACAATATTGTTTGTAAATTTAGTCACTGGGGCTGCATAAAACTTGTGTAGAGCCCTAAAAACATTAAGTCTGTTCTCCCCGGAACACCCAACTCTGACCTCTTTCAGCTTTGTAAACTTTGATAATTCTTTCTGAGGTTTCTTGGAACTTGGCAGACATGTTGATCCAATATCCTCAACTTGGTTTGATTTTAAAGATTTTCGGTCAGGGACATTAAACTTCACGAATATAATAAGGAAAGGAAGAACACTCGTCAAGAGAATCTGTGAACAAAAACGACATGGTTGTAGGAAAAAGAAGTGGGTTTTTTTTTCCATAGATTTAATTCTAGGATACACTTAGAAATCATAAGTGAATGGAATATTAGTTTATATGAGTTAGCAGAGCATGAACTTTAATAGAACTTGTACCCAATAAAAGTACAGTAGTAGCTTGAGATATGAAAACCCTATCAAAAGAAAAACTTGACTTGAAAACCAAGACTCCAAGTTTTTTATGCCGTATTATTACAAAACAAAAATTTATTATATGAAACAAGGTCTCAGCGGATAATGAATCAATCTCTGTTTCAGGCCATTAGAAGGCAAAGAGGACTCTCAAAGTGATCCGAAAAATTGGAAAAAGGAAGTGATGAAGAAATTGTTGAAATTTAAAAATGTAAAAAAAACGTTTTAAAAATGATAAAATTAAGAAAAGGCAAAAAAAAAGAAGTTTAATTTGAGTTTTTCATTAAAATTAGTGTTAAAGTTTAAAAACATAATTTTCATATTTTTCTTAAAATTAAGTCAATTGTTTCTGTCATTCGTTACAGTAAGTGTTCATTCTCTGCCACTTTATCGTTTCTGCCGTCTTTCCTCCGCCTCAAAACACACTCTTACCATCGGACATTACGTAACTACAAAGTTAAGCTTCTGCATTTTAGTTATCCATGTTACTAATGATACTTTTTTTTGCAAGTTCTGTAACCATTATTGTACTAAAGATACTTCTTTGACAGGTTATGTAATGTATACAATTAGTTATTAATAGTTTGATGTACCGCAGATATATACAGATATATATACAGTATAGCGTTTTAGTTTTATTTTAAAATTCAAATTTTTGTTTTTATAGGGCTTGGAATGAAATAGGCTATTTACATATAAAAGTGGAATTGTCTTACAAAAAGACTCCGGAACAAATTAATTTCATATCTCATGGTACTACTGTAGTTACAATTCTTCTAAAAAAAAATGCAAAGCAAATGGGTATTTTTGCCAATAACTGTAAAGTTCCAGGTAAGACACCTACATTTCATAAAATGTTAGGGGCCATCCTTATATTACATACGCACAAAAGTCATATGTTTTGTACCCCCCCTTCCCCCCTGTTGCCCCTTAACATTTTTTTACCCCCCCACCCCCTAAGCGTACGTAAAAATTCGCTACCCCCACATTTGAAAAATTAAGTCAAAAGTTAATGGTTTTACTCTTTGGGGCTGTCCAAAAATGACGTCACATGCCTAGGGGAGGGGGGACACACATTTGTGACAATGTGTGACAAGGAAGGGCGAGGGGGCTGTTTAACAAATGTGACATCACATCAAAATGCGCAACTTTAAATAAAAGTTTAAATAAAATATTTGATTGCTTGCCATTTATTTAATGACGTTTTCAAAGGCGTCTTACGTATTACGATATTAGAGTGCAGCCTTACACTAAATAAATACTTAAGTGATAAAATTAATTTGCAACATGCTAATTTTCAATTAGAAAATACGGCTTTTAGGGGGGGGGGATGTTCAAAGCTTTGTAACGTCATATTGGAGAGGGGGGGTCGTCTATGTTTTTGTGACAAAGTGGTGATTGGGTAAAAAATCCGCCAAAATGGCTGTGTCATCATTTATGGACGGTACCTTTATAGTTTTTTGTAATAATTTGTTTTTTATGTTGAAATTATTGAAGAAATACAATAGAACATTCACATTTTATTGTCTTGAACACTGCATAAAAAATCTGATAAAAAAGAACAACATAAGCAGTGAAATCGCCGCCCTGTTATGTATATATAACAGCTGAGCCACTGGTGTGCGAAAGAGAAATTTCTACTATTTTCAAGAAATGGAAATATAAATCAGATGGATTTATTTTAGTAATGTGTGTACGTTGAATCAAATATTAATTACTTCCAAGTAATTAAAAGCTCAGAAATTCATTTGCATAAAATTATAAAACATAATTGCATATCAGTCTTGACTCAGTGGCTCAAATGCCATGCCGTTTGCAGCCTGAGCGGTTTACGTTACTAGGCTTAGTATTATGCAAATTAAATTGTGTGTGCGTACGTACACATTCAGTCGAGACCCCCCTCCCTACGGTATGCATCCATACGCAAAATGTCGTTAAGTAAAGACCACCCTCCTTGCTTACGTCATATATGGTTGCACCCTAAGAAGAAAAAATATTTTGAAAAAATTACCATTGTGAGATGATAGGTAATTTTAGTTTTTAACAAATGTTAGTATTAAGTTACCATAAGTTGTGAAGTCTGTGGTGAGATATCTCCTTTCCATATACTTGTTAGCTTGGTTTGACAAGCCGGATGCTCAGCAAAGTCCATCAGCTGTTGCCTCTCTGCCAACACCAGAATCGGAATATTCCCCAACTGTTTCATGTCACGGTACAACAATGTGTGTGCGTCAAGTTTGCTGCGCATGTAGCATTCATTGAGGACAGAGATGGCAAATTTCTCAAGTATTCTGAAAATATGAAGTTACATCTCAGAAAATGTTTGCTTTTATAACATTATAACAGAAGTTTCTAAAATAGGGAGCCATCCATATATTACGTACGTACAAAATTTGTATTTTTGTACGTTGCATCCCCTACATTTTCATGCGCTCACACACCCCCCCCCCTTTTGAAATAAATAAAATTTTAAGCAGGAGTCGGAAGATATTGGTTTTACTCTTTGAAGCCGTCCATAAATGACATCACACGCCTAAAAAGGGGGCGGGGGAGGGGGTCACGCATTTGTGACGCGGGGTGTGTTTAAGAAATGTGATCAAATCAAAATGCGCACTAAAATATTTGAAAATGTGGCTTTTTTTTGTGGGGGGGTGGGGGGGGGTCAAAGCTTTGGGGCCGTCCATTAATGACGTTTTGCGATTATGGCCGATTTTTCATCCCCCCCCCCTCCCCGACGTCACGCGTCATCATTAAAAGTTAGACTTTTCCAACATTACATCACAAAAATGCCCCTTCCCCCCAAAAAAACCCAACATTTTTAGTTTGAAAATTAGCATGTTTCAAATCACTTTTTTGTCATTTAAGTTTAAATATGCCGCGATGGTCTAGCGGTAGCGCGCTGGACTGCAGAACCGAGGTAGAAGAGAGTCGCGGGTTCTATTCTCGATGCTGGCATGGCCCTGGGGGCATTGTGCTGGCCACACAATCCCTTGCTCGTTAGTGGTGGCTAAATAAAACTTGTGAACACTACTTCACTTGCCCCATAGTCCGTAATGGACTAGAAAGGGGGTTATTATATTATTATTATGTATTTAGTGTAAGGCTGCACTTTAATATTGTAACACGTGCGAAGTCCATGTAAAACGTCATTAAATAAATTGTAAACAAACAAATATTTAAGTACAACTTTTATTTTAAATTACGCTTTTTGATGTGACGTGACATTTTTTAAACTACCCCTCCCCTTCGTCACAAATGGTCGACCCCCTCCCCCCTCTAGGTGCGTAACGAGAAGGGGCCGTCCATAAATGATGTCACGCGTATTTGGCAGATTTTTCACTCCTCCCCCCCCCTCGTCATAAAAACTTAGACCCACCCCCGTCCAATATGAAGTCACAAAGCTTTGCGCCCTCCCCCCCCCAGTAAAAGCTGTATTTTCTATTTGAAAAAAGAGCATGTTTAAAATCACTTTTTTGTCATTTAAGTATTTATTTAGTGTAGGCCTGCATTCTAATATCGTAACACGTGTGAAGTCATGTAAAACACCATGTAACAAATCAAATATTTAATTGGAACTTTTATTTAAAGTTGCAAGTTTTGATGTGACGTCACATTTCTCTAACACTCCCCCTCCCCCCGTAACAAATATGTAGACACCCCCCCCCCTCTGTTTTTGCCTAGGTGCGTGAAATCACCGTCCCGTTGTGTGTTTATAACGGTTAAGGCACCAGTGGGCGAAAGAGAAACTTCATCTAATTTCAAGAAATGGAAATATAAATACGCCAGATATATCTTAATAATGTGTAAACGTTAGGTCTGAAACAAATGTTAATTTCTTCCAAGTAATTAAAAGTTCAAAATTTCGTTTGCAATAAATTATAAAACATGATTGCATATCAGTCTTGACTCAGTCGGTCTCGAATGTTGTTTGCAGCCAGAGCCGTTTACGTTACTATGCTTAGTGTTATGCAAATTTAATTTGTTGTGCGCAAAGTATACATTCAGTTGAGACCCCCCCTCCTCCCTTATGCATGCATACGCAAAATGCAGTAAATTTAAGAACCCCCCCTCCTTGCGTACGTAATATATGGATGCCCCATATTCAGGGAAAATAATACCTTTTTTGTTGACTGGAAATTTATCTTGTAGTGATAGCGTGTTAAATCTAGAAAAAATAAAATAAAATAAGTCTTACTGTGAATGAACCAAATAGCTATTGCTTAGGGCAGTTTCCTCATAAGATTCAGCTTTTACTGACAAGGCCCTTCAAAAGGGAGCATCCCAGCAATGATGTACCTGGATTTAAGAATTGAAAGATAGAAAAAACTAATGTATCTATAATATTTTATGTGGAGATATTTCAAGACATTGATATTTTTTTCCCTTCTTCTTAATTTAAAAAAAAAGATGAATTTAATATGCAATAAATTTTACATTTAGAGTATTCCAAACAAATTGTGTTTAAGCTACGTAGTATAATCTTGACTTTTAAATAATAATAATAAATTATCATGAGAAATAATTTTCTTGTAGAAGAAAGTAAAGATTCCAATTTTAGTCTCTATTCCTTTGAAAAAAAAATGCCTGACAATAATTGCACATATTAAAAAAAATATAATATACAAATATATTACCTATGTGATCAACACCCAATTTTAGAAATAAATCTGCCATTTTCCGCCTGTTAAAAAAAATGGCAAAAATGAAAAGGTCTCTTTCTGGGTAGTCAATGTCGAATGTCTGATCTTTTTTTTCTTTAATCTGTCCTGATAATGCTTCAGATTCTGAAAAGTAGACACATTTTCAATAAGTTAAAAAATTTAGTGACTTGTGATTAAATTAAATCAGTAAACACATAAGTCATTCACAATAAAACATTGTGTTGTCCAACAAGTCAGGAAGAATTTAAACAAATCAGATATTTGCTATATATAATTAAATTCATGCTTTGCAAAAAATAATAAGTGTATTAAAAGACTACTATTAGAACCACTGTAATAAACCACTGTCCTGGGTTTCCCACCGCCAATAATTTAAAATTAACTTTTCAGCCTGAAATGTTATTTTGATGATGGAACACATTTTTTAGTTCAAAATTTCCTACAATTGTTAACTACTGATAAATTAGTTTTAGAGTAACGCTATATGTAATTTTTTCTAAAGAAGCAAATATATGAAAAAGTAGAGTGAAAAAGTATTGTGTTATGCAAGCCACCAAAAGATATAAGAGTACTAAGGGTCAATGAAGCTTGTCTTTACTTAAACATCATGACAGAATATAGATAAGTAAAAATAAAAGTATTTATAAAGGCCTTCCTATTTTAAAGATTATATTTTAAAACAGAGTTTAAAAATAATTTTAAAATGAGCTAGAGTTAATGTTGTATATATTTGAGTTAATCATCACAATATTTTGTCAAAATAAACTATACAAAATTTAATTAAATCAATAACCAATTTATTGATTGGATATAATGAACTGTTTTTCCTTTTAAACATTTAAGTATCTGAAAATAATGGAGACCATTGGAGACTAAACAAAGCATTCAGAACATATCACAGTATCATCGTTCAGATGTAGTGGCCATTCCGTCATGTGGCCTACAGCATTCAAAATATGGCTAATCTTTGATGCTATAGGTTAATAAGCATAGAATTGTTTTTCAATAAAAATATTCAATTAGTCCTAGTGCCTTCACACAAGTATAAAAATGGAAATATCACATCTAAAAAAAAATAGTGCTTATAGTAAAAATTAGACAATGATAATAAATTCTTAAAACATATTTTAAAATTTTTAATAGAAAAAACACACAATGATGGACTAAATTATTTTAGCAAGAAAAACTTTACTTTGATTTAGCATCAGCCCAATACTCTAGAAAAGATACTATTTTTGATAAGTGGGATTTTGCATAACAACCTAATAATTAAAATTTTTAATCAAAGTTTTAAAGATTTGGACCAAAGAAAAACATTTGCTAGGCAGAATTTTTCATTGCTACTCTGAAAGAATAATATATACCTTAATATTTAAATATTTTTGTAATTTTTAATTTTCCAAATTTTTAAATTTATAATGTATAAAAAATTTAGTATCACTTTATTAACTTTTAAAATAAATTTCTACTCATTTTACAGCAAATGCTAGCATTTTTTATACATATAATACCTTTCTTTTTAGCTGAAAAAAGAGAATATTTATTTCCTTAGATTACAAGCAGAGACATACTTTAAATAAAAAAAATAATAATAGCTCTTTCATCCGGAACATCTACTAACTATCTAAAATGCACACAATTTAAAATAATGTATAAAAACGACTGCAGTTTGAAGAGCATAGCAATAAATGCTTAAGTTTACATTGAACAATGTATTTACACTGCAGCAATTTCAGAGATTTCTTAAGGGTTATTGACACAATAATATTAATGTACTAAAAACAGTGCTTAGTTTTAGTTGAAAAAGGATCAAAGGACACGGGGAATCTATCCTTAATTTCTCTCTGTGAACAGCATGCTTCTAGATTATAACTTAGAAATGCACATGAAAACTCTTCAATTAATACTGAGTAATTAATTCTAAACAATTAAGTTTAAGTACATAATTTATATTTCATGAACAAGTTGTTAAGATCTTAACTTTAATGAAGAATGTTGAAAAAATAACATTTAAGAGTTAAAACTTGTCAACTTTATGCTTAGGTATAATTTTCACCACATCAACGTTTCATTGTTTTGACTATTAACATTTCTAGTAAAAAAGAAGACATTTTTCTGCGGCAGTCTTGAAAGCATAAAATTCACAGAAATGTTCCTTTGGTTACATAGTTATAAGATACCATTAATTTAGGTGGTCGGACACTTCGACCCCGGACGGTTCGACCCTGCCAGTTTGACCACAGGACGTTTCAACCCCAGGACATTTCGACCACAGGACGTTTCGAACCCCAAGGCGTTTCGACCCCAGACGTTACGACCCCTTCGTATCTACACAGTATAATTTTTATATATTTTTTAAAAATATACTTTGTAAAAATTGATTATTTTTAAAAATATTTTTGGTATAAAAATAATTTAGCTTAAAATTTGTATCCATTAAAAATTAAATACAATTTGAAATCGTTATTTGTATATACATGGACAACTAGTCCGTGATTATACAAATAACATTCAATCTCAAATTCATGATTGTGATAAATCCGCCATTCCTCTAAGGTAAAAAATCCTTCCAAACCTATCCAACTCCACCCCCACCCCGTCCGATGTAATCGGACAATACAAAAACAATGTGGTCAGATAGTCCTTTCTAAAGGTGCCTACATTCTCGCTGCCCCCGTTAACTCTATTTACCCTCGCCAGCACACGGCTTGCTGTGGTGGTCACTGAGTCTAGTCTTGTAACATGGGCGTATGAAACCCTCGGACAAAATGTAAACAACAATGACGTAACGTTCAGACTGGTCATACAAGTCCAGCAGCTTGAATGTTATTGTCTGCTAGGCGGCGGTATTAACTATTGAATTTTATGAACTTTAAATACTGACAACTTTGTACGTCTTATTAAAATCTGTATTTCTGCTAGGGAGGTATACACACGTTAAGGAACACAAGAAACAGAAGTGAATGCAAAGGGCACGGGGTTTGTAATGGTTTCAGCGACTGCGTTCAGCATGTCGTCACCTTTAATTTAAAAAAAATAAATATAAAAAAGCAACTTTCGTTTGTTTTTTGTTATCACAGTGAAAATCTTTGAACGACTTAAATATATACATTTTTAAAACCCAATAATAAATTAGGTCCTTTTTAAGTGTGTTTAGTTTGAGATAGGAGTGGAGATACTGTTTTTAATTTTTAATGGATAATATACCGAAAATTAATATTTTAAAAAATGTAAAAAAATACAACAAAGAATAAATAAAAACATTTAACAATGTAGAAACGAAAGGGTCAAAACGTCCGGGGGAAACGTCCGGGGTCGAAACGCCCTGGGGTCGAAACATCCTGTGGTTGAACTGTCCGGGCGTCGAATCATCCGGGGTCGAATGATCCGTGGTTGAACCGTTCGGGGTCGAAACATCCGGGGTCGAAACCTCCGGGGTCGAAAGGTCGGTAATTCCATTAATTAACATGTTTCTTTCCATATTTATTAGTAAGAAAAACGATTTTCTAGTTGCTATGATACTTACGGGAACAATTTTTTATTTGTATTTATTTTCCAATTTTTATCAGTGTTACAAACTACACAATGATATAAAATATAAATTTAATTTATTATCTCTAAAAATACTTTTTGTCAGTGACTTATTTAAATGTTTCTTTTCTTTTCTTGGAAAATAGACAAACCTGTTACTTACACTGTTTTACTTTTAATGATGCCTCATCTTTTGTTTGCTGGCTATCGATGGATTTAGCTCTTTCCTCGCCCTCACTTTCAATTTCCATCAAATATTTCTTGTCTAGTGGAAAAACATATCTATTTTTTTGTTAATTCATGTTCTAGAGTTACAATAGCACATCAAAAAAATATATGGACCTTTAAAAAAAATTATTTCCCTGTTTAATGTGACAAGCATAAATTAAATGTACTCAAATGATTCTAATAAATTTATAGTTCAGTTTAATATAGCATGTTATCATTTAGCTTTTGTTAAAATTACACTTCATAGAATAATAATTTTTATCTCCTACATATTTTAAAATTGTTAAATTTATAAATTTATCATTATCATAAAAAAATCATTTCCAATGATTTATGGGAGAATAAAATAATTCCTAAACTACTAATATACCTGAATAAAAATCAAAAGATTCGTCATTGAGTAGGCGCACAAGGACTTTATTTATACTTTGCAATAACACAAACTTGTTTGTTTCATCATCATAAGACCGACATGTGAAGTATGATAGCCAACTTTGCTGTTCAATATAATGAGAATTACATAGGCAGATAACACACTAAATAAGTATAAGTCGAAAACATTTAACATTTGAGGTCACGATGTACATCTTTGTACGTTCTATTTGTTAAATAAACTCTTTTTCTAAATTGGATCATGTAACTTCTTTAACTATTACAATCATAAGATTTTTCTCATTCTTTCTCATTAGCCTTCCAAGTCTGGACTTATGTTTATATATACAGTAGAATCCGGTTAAGTCGACGGTGTTGGGGTATGAAAAATGGCGTCGAGATAACCGATCATCAAGTTAAACAAAAACCAATATGGCGGCATATATATATACATAATATATGTATACATGTATAATATACCTAATTCTATATATAATTCCAAATCATTCCAAATGTCATTCCAACTCATTCCAATCGGTCACACATAACCAGCTTTTCGCCATTCCAATCCGCATATCCTTTCAGAGGTTTAGAAAGCTCGGATGAAAACAATGTTTGGCGAGAGGGATGTATGTAAAATATGTTCATGACCAAATACGTTGTCTAATCTATGGACAGCTGAGTAAGGGTCCAGGAGTTTAGTTTTATCTGTTTTCTTTATTTCGGGTTTTCGAAAGTCTCTAGATTTTTAAATTTTTGTTACGATTTCTACGGCCGTGTTTGATCTGAAAACGGTAATTTTTCAAATTCGAATCCCATGGCAAGTTTTTTAAAAATCCGTCGGATTCGAATTTGCTCAAAAAAAGTCGAAGTTTGAATGTCATCGGATTCGAATTCGAACTTCGTCACATCCCTTAGTCTAAGAATTTCAAAAGCTGGTGGTTGGGATAGTACCAGAAGCAACAAAGCGCTGAGAGCTGAACGCAAGTGGGCTGTGATGTCACCAGCAGTTCTGACGAGGCAGAAATTGTATGTCTTCCCTTGGTTATAAAAATTCACATCTAACATTTTCAAAAGCTGACGATTGGTCATGGGGATTGAGATAACTAACGCTAAGTTGCAAATTTGGCCCTCTTTTGTGCTCCAGGTATTAGGGTAATAATCCAATTAACCGATGAGAAAATGCAAAGACAAAGAGAGAATTTGGCGGTTCCAATAAAAAACGTTGACATAATAGAGCTGACGAGTTAAGCGGGCTTGAGTTAAGTGGGTTCTACTGTATGTCACAAAATTTCAAATATACATACAATTAGATACATTTTAACAGAAATATTTATACAGTTTTCTGTTTTTAATTGTTTAAGGATAATTTTTCTTAAGTTACTTACAGCTTAACATAAATATTTATCTAATTTAAATTATAATTGAATTACATAAAAATGTATGAATTTAAAGTATAAAAAAAAATTACCAAAAAAAAATTCAAAGATAACAAACTACAATGGTTTCCTTGTGAAATTTAAATAGATTCCTAATGGAGTCTTAATTACCTGTTCATAAGCTGTTAAGTTCTTAATGATTGACGCTTCACTTTCATCTGATTTTAAACACTGTAATTTGTTTAAAAATATAAAGCATTCCAATTACAAAAACAAATTTTTGACTTGAAACACAAGCTAGAAAAGTAGAAAATAAATTAAATTATGTAACTTTACAGATTACGGTTTCACTTATCTAAAAAAATACACGATCAATTCTCAGAATATCAATTTTAACAAGATTTGTGTTTTTGCACTTAGAAAATTGAAAAAAACCAACATATTTTACTTACTTCAAAATAAAGGTTTAACAATCTGTCAATAGTGAGAAATTTTTTAATATCCACACCATTATCCAAAAATAGTTGAACAAATTCTGATTTGTCTTGTACAAGGGCAGTGAACATTGCATCATATAAGTCTTTCATTTGATCCTAAATTTAATCAATGAAGAAAATAAAGCACATAAAATAAGTATCACAAGTGATAAAGTAATGGGGGTGAGACTGCAAACTAATACCCTGTTTTTTTATATCATAAATTTACCCATCACAAGTGATATCATGTCATTTACAAAAATGTGCTCTTTATGGTAATAAAACAATGACAAGTTAATTCAATGTTATTTAAAAACTTCAAAACCCCATTTTTATATATAAATATAGCACGAATTAACTGTTTGCAAAAAAGATTAAGAGAAATAAATCCAAATTAGATAAAAGAACATGATTTTAAAAAAATAATATTTTTTGTAAGATCTTCAACTTTATAAAAAAAAATTATTTTTTTTTAAATAATTAATCTACATTCTTGCCTTCCACTTTTTCCTATTTTCTAAAGTGAATATTTGTTGTCGTGCAATGTCACATCTGTTCCATGCAAGGGCCAGATTAAGTTGTGATTTGCAGTCTGACTTGTTGGCTGTAAAAATTTGTATAAATGCTTTTTTTAAATAAATATTGGAGTGAAAAAATGGCTTAAAATAAGCTTTTAATTGAAATATGGAGAAGAAAAAAAATGTTTTCGCAAAATTTTGTAAACTGTTTGAAAATTGTAAAATGTTTATTTTATGAACCTTCTAAAACAAAGTATAGGGGCTTTTTATATAGTTTATATTTATAAGTATATGTAATTACATATTAACTAGAACAGCTGACGGCTGGATAGCAAAGTCAATAGTGCGCTCGCCTCACAAGCTAAGGGGCGTGGGATCTAGCCCACCTTAAAGCCACAATAAAAATGTAGATGAATCACTAATGCTAGAAAAGTCCTCCATTTACCTGGAGAGGAATGGGCGCCACCAGGTCTATCAAGCCCTGAGAAAGTTCTAATTGAAACATTAGAACCCCCTATGACCATGAGGTTATGGGACACACAAAAGAAACTAGAAATAACCCGCCAAATTTCCCACCTAAAATGCTATTACACTCAACAACAGTAACAAATTGTTTCTTTATAAGAATCCCAATAAGTGCTAACCCCTACCCCCATCTCCAATGGTACACAAGAATCACTTCGAAATAAATTACATGAATGTTAAAATTAATGTTTTACAAACCAATGGGCTGTGATTATTTTTTTATAATCTCATGTTGAGTATAATTTCTATAGGAAATTTATGATAGAATTAATTGAATGACTGGCTTTTACCCCAAGAATGTCTATTTTGATAGTATAAATTATTGTCTTAAGCTGAAATGTCACATATAATTAATAACCTTAATAGAGTATAAATGTAAAGCAGTACTAAACATTGCAGATCACAAAAAATTATTGTAGAAGTCTAATCCTTCTCAAGCTGATGTAGAAATCTACCATTACAATGACATGAGTAAATCATACCTTTTAAAAGGGCACAAAGAATTTCCCTGTCTATATCTTTCACTGACTCAGATTTCTCCAAATCAAAAACACTTATCTGGAAGGCAAACAATATGCCAATAATTAGTTGAATGTAATATTTAAAATATTTAATAAACAATGCTATCTCAAAGAAATTATTTTAATGCTCATTCCTATTGGATAATATAATCCTTTTAAGCAAAATAAATCAAGTAATGATCATATTTTTATAAAATACAATATGATTAAATAAAACTAATAATCAACAAATTTCTCACATGAACAGTGACCAATAACATGATTTAACCAAAAAAAATGTAACTAGTAATAGAGCAGGTTAATTATTTGGAATATCTGCATGATTTATAACATGATGCAAGGTCAAGATTTTTCAAATTTTTTAATGAACTTAACTTAATGTCCTAAGTTACAATAATAAATTATAGAAGATAAGATTAGGAATCATAATTAAATTTTACTCACTATTCATTCATTAATTTTTAAAAAGAAATAAAATTGTATTGTGTTCTACAGATTCTACATATGTACACACACATAGGAACACTACAACTCACACTTTCTTTTAAATAAAATTCTTAATACAGCTACCTGATTTGAAATTCATTATTAAAATTAATTTTGCCAAGCCACATTAGTTTATGATGAGTTTTACTTCAATTTAAACAATCAAATGAAAAGATTTAACAAAAAAAAATTAATTGAAGTATAAAATCTTTGTACAAATGACAGAAAAGGTAATGTTAAATCCAAGAATTCAGGTAAATTATTTTTATTTTTTTTTAAAGTAACTTTTAAGTCATACCCCAGAGATTTATACATAATATCTGACATCTAAGCATTAGATCAATTTCCAGGAGTAATCTGCTATTACCCATTAGTAATAGTTACTTTGTCTTTTCTTTTATAAAATCAAATGGCAAAAGAAGTTAACAATTGAACATTATTTTAAAGTAAATTTGGACCATGGAAAAACTTACCAAATTGTGGTTTTTAATACATGTTTTTACTTTGTCCAAGGCAAACTTTTGTTCTTTTTCCTTATCAAAGGCATTTTTAACTTGCTTTTCAATTTTCCTATCAAAGTCACTGGTGTAATGTAAAGTATTATTCCTAAAGGAAAAATAAATAAAATTGATAGAAACAATAATGATTTAAAACACAATTTAAACATGATAAAAAAAAGTTCAAATGCTACATACATATAACACATTTTCATAGCTTCCTCATAAGCATAAGCTAAAAAATCAGCAGCTCTGCCGGATCCTTTTACAATAACCACTGGTGTTCCTTTTTCCAAAGATTTTTGTACTGTCTCCATGGTGCCTGGACCACCTTCCACAACTACCAGTACAACAGGAATTTTTATACCTTGAGAAAATATGAAAACATTTAAGTTTTTTTTTAAAATTTGTTTTAAATTCAAAGAAAAAGCAACAATATGAATAATTAAATTTTGTAACAAATTAAATTTTAACCCCTACAATAAAATTGGAGGCAATAATAATTTTAAAGAATATAATAGTTTATAATACCATATCCCAAAAATTGTTTTAAATAAAAAAATTACTAACTATTAAATTGCTCAAAACTATTTGAATTATTCACATGAACATATGAAATAAAAACAGCTTACCATCAGATTCAATGTCAGATATAAATTTCTCTAGAGCTGAGCGGAACTCAATTTCAACACCAAATTTTCCTTCTGTACCATCATCAACTAAGAGAAAATGGGTGTGGTTGGGGTCCAGATGAGCCCGTTTTTCCTGTAACTCGTCATTTTCATAAGTTGCTGGCCAAAATCCATTATTATGTATCTATTTAACAAGAAAGATGAACAATATCATGTAATGCACATACTGAGAATCATTCATGTTTTAATGTTCGCATGGTCAACTACAATACAGTAATCCAGAGACAATTACTTGGTAACAATGATTAATCAATATTGTAGCCTCAACATAAGGATTCTAGAATATTTTCATAAAAGTTCATGCCCTTTCTTAACTCATATTTTATAGAAATAAATGAACTTCATTTAATGTAAAATAATATAAAAAAATTGATGGTATATAAAAATAAAATAACTTGGCTGGAAATGACATAAATAAAAAAATACTAGAATCAGGTTGATTTTTTAAAATTACAAAAAGTTATATTTTTCATACAACTATATACAACTATGAAACCTATTACCATTGCCATCCAAGTTCAAATGTCAAATATTTTATTAGGATTTAAAAATGTGACATTTTTATTACATACTAGTTTTACATGGCATGCATTGCAATCCCACTTAAAGAAAGAATGTAATACTGTTTTAATTCTGTTTATTGAAGTACTTTCTGATAGGCCTACACGATTTTTTGTTTGATCTGCTACCTGGTCCACACAAATAAATTAAACAGTTTCTCCAATGCGCTTACAGCAGTCCATGTGTGAAGCATGAATTTTCCAAATGGATTAGGGCACAACTATAAACAACCATTAGATAACATCACAAGATAGAACCACCCAGAAAACTTTGGGGGGCATGTGCACAACTCAATGAAGTTTCATCTCAATAGGATGAATGTTTTTACTTTAGCTGATATCAGAAAAAACATTACAATGGACCCTGGCCACACACTGTGCGTATGGAAAATTCAAAGTTCAAAGCAATGCAGGAAACTTCTGACACTCTTGCACTAATATTACCCTAAGTTTCTTTACTATTGGATGAATGGTATGGGAACTCACACAGGAAAACAAAAGAAAGAAAGATTTAATTAGATTTGAGCCACCAAGAAAACTTCATCCTTATTCCTTTTAAAACTGGTGTCACTTTGATGTAAACTATTTGACCTATGGATCAGTATTTATTAATACCTAATAAAATATCTAATTCATTTAATCAAAAGTAAACAAAATAAAGAGCAATTATATTTCATATTTTAAAATACAGTCTAACCCACTTAACTCGAGCTCAGTTAACTCGCCCACCCCATTATGTCGACGTTTTTTATTGGAACCGCCAAATTCTCTCTTTGTCTTAGCATTTTCTCGTCGTTTAATTCGATTTTTTTAAGTCGCCGAAACCTCATAACACGAGCACAAAAAAGGTCTAATTTGCCACTTAACATTGGTTAGCTCGATCCCCATGACCAATCGCCAGCTTTTGAAAATGTTAGCTATGATTTTTTTATAACCAAGGGAAGGGACCAATTTTCTGCCTCACCAGGGTCTGCTGGTGACGTCTCAGCCCGCTTGCTCAGCGCTGTTACTTCTGGTACTATGCTTCGGTAACTAAGCGAATACATTTTTTTTTAAAAATCGGTCACTAGCGAACTCCACAAACAGTGATGACGTGTATTTTTATATTTATAGACCAGAATATTATTATTATTAAGATAACGCTTTGATTTTGATGTCACATTCGCTCGCGTGTTGGCTCTGTTATTCTGCCGTACCACAACAAAAAATTAACTCCGGGTAGTAAGCTAATATACCGACTAAGTCCTGATAAAACGGAGTAAACAGTCATAATAAGATGGAATTTATTTAAATACCATATTATGTTTCACTCGTCAACTTGCCAGAATTATTGAATTTCGCCGCGCACACGACAATCCCCCCCCCACCCGATAGGGTGGGGTTTAGCTACACTGGCCATTTACCAAGGCTTGCTCTGACTCAATTTAAAAAGAAAAATGTTCCTTCCCCCAACCCACTGTAGATGTATAACAGTGGGGGAGGGGAGGGAAGGTGTCTCTTCTCACGGTCTTGTTTTGGTATGTCAAAGCAAGAGGCTTCCTTTTATATAAAACATCAAAGACCTTTCAAGCCTTCTAGCCTTCCCCCCCCACCCCCCTCATTATCCCTAACTAGAAAACTCCATAACTTGTCCCCCCCTGTCCCTTTGAGTTCACTTAGAGCGGTCCGACTGTAGTAATAGCCGTGACCTTTGACCGTGGTTCACATGAAGCTCTCGTACAGTGCCTCGACAACTAAGCAAATTAAAAAATTTTTTAAAAAAGCATTCCTTAGCCGTAGGCGAAGTAGACTAATAGTGATGACGTGTATATTATTTAGATACTGGAATAGGGAGAAAGCGATTTGAAGTCACCGTCGCTCAACACAACAAAAACGAACTCCGGGGTAAAAAGCTATTACTGGCTTATTGAAGTTGCAGCTGAATAAATTATTTAAATTCCGAAGCCTTAAAACTTAAATAAATAAGCCTAAACATTTTTAAAGATGAGTGTAAGCGGTCGTTCGATGGTCGTAACTACCGTAAACACTAGTCCTAGCGTAATAGTAGTCAATTATTAACAAATATATTTATTTGAATATTGATTGTTTTCCTTGGTCCTTATACAAATAAATGCCTTCGTATTTATTAGTAATAAACTTACACTAAGATTATGACTTTAATTATAATTACATCATTAGTATTAGTAGTAAATAGCATGAAATAATAAAGTTCAAGGACGAACGAGCAAATGAACTAGAACTAGAGCCTCAGTCAGAGCCGAGTCACTAATTCATTTACATAAATCATACTCGCAAGGACGTTCCATTTCGCATAATATAATATATCACATAATTTAACATTATATTGATATTTCGTATACTCAGATACGATTCTGATTAATCGTCCCATCACTAATTAAGGCGCAACAGGTATATAAAGAAATTTCAAGTGCATGTTAATATTTTGCCGCCATATTGGTTTTTGTTTTAACTCGATCATCGGTTATCTCGATGCCATTTTTCATACCCCAACGCCGTCGACTTAACCGGTTTCGACTGTAAAAGATTCAAATTTTAACTTAATTATGATGTTCGCCTTAAAAATGGTTTAAGAACTGAAATTCATTTATTCTAATTACAACCAAAAATTAACCTCATAAAACAACCAAAAGCCTTTGTACATCTGTCATAAAAAAAATTTAGATTGGTAAAGTAAAAAGAGAAATTCATACACAAACATATATAAGATATGCTGAACCTGAGATATGGTACCCTCGAGTTAGTCAGTCAATTGTATACCAAGAAAGTCTCTCTATTACTCTTGAAACCTAAACCTGTTCTCCATTTAAAGAGTTTTTTTTTAAAGTAGACAAGAAGACGCACAAGAAAGAAATCATTAGCAGGCATTTGTTTACTTTGATAATTGTAGGCCACTTAGAATCTGAATATTTTATTTAAAAATAGTTAGTTGCCACCTAGACTAGACATATAACAGGTGTCCATGGAATTTTTTACCACAAGATACGACCCGCGACGTAGCATACGCCGCAGACTTACTCATAGATAGTGCGAAAAAAATGGGGAGAGGGAGAACGGACACAAACAGTAGCACGAACAAATGGGAACAACGGGTGTGAGCGTTGGGCAGTCCGCCGAATCATTTTTGGGAAGTATTTCAGACATCGCAACAATTTCTGCCTTGCCACCATATACTCCTGAAGTATTCATGTACTTAGACTATTGTTTACAGTATATGACTACGTTTCCGTCACTGAGAACAATGGAGAGCTCGTCACCGAAGTTATCCCAACATTGAGAAACAAAGTTTACAGCCATGTTGCCAATTTGGAGAGCAACAACTTCGTCTATGATCTTTTCCCAGAAATATGCGACCTTTAGAAACAGTTACCTGATGAAGGAATTGGTATAACATTGAAAGAAGCTTTTTTTCCCCGTGAAATACATGCGAGGAGGTGTTTATGTTCGCTGAGATAGAGGGAAAAGAATGGGCATAAACAAAAACATTTAAAAACAAAAATTAATGTTGCCGCTGGGGCTTAAACCTAAGACCTTCCGCATGTCAGGCGGATGTTATAACCAATACACTATGAAATACATGTACTCTGTGAATGAACAACGAAAGTGATTAAAAAGCAGTGCTGGTCTCAAGACATGTCCCACCCCTCCACCACCTTCGCTTGCCAACCGTTAACTGTGATCAATTGACCCCAGTGAGGGTCATTCGTCATGCTCATTTGCTCATACTTGTTTAAGTGAATTATATATAGAGATTTTAAGATAAATGGCATAAAAATACATAGAAAATAAACAAACTATACATATACTTATGTAAATCCATCAAATGTAATAAATTTAATATTTTTCATCTGCAACATACTGTAACATATGTATTATACACAACTATTGATGAAATTCAACATAGTTACCCCTTTTCCATCCAATGCCTTTTTACTCCCCACGACTCCCCATGAAACTATGCCTAGGGCAACACATTCATCATCTGTACTGCTACCATGTATGGTCATGTGATCCTTAACTGCTTCACCAACAAACTCCATCACTCCAGATTTGGTGCCCCCAGTTATGATCCAGGCACCTAAATATAAATGTATTTCTAAATTTATTTATCAAGAAATTATTTTTGTATATTGTTATGGCTTTACAAATCTAATAAAAATTTCCAGATAATAAAAATGCAAGCAAATTTAAATGAGATGTTACTCTAAATACTTTTCTAAATAGCTAGGCTGATATTATTTTTTGTTAAAAAGTATGCACTTAATAAGTGGTTTTTACAATGATGATGATTAATACATTAATTAATACCACTATAAGGGTGGAGATGGAAGACTTGTAGGAATGAATGAATGTTGTTGAGTAAACCAAGACATGGGCTGCATTGCCACCAATGATGATGGTGAAAAAGCTTAATACAGCCTAAAATACCTGTGTTGACAGCTGATCCTACAAGACCTTGCTTGAGAAGTGAGCTGAGCCTTGGTTTTAATTCAAACTTTTGAGCCCCCCCTGTAACAGATATGAGAAGCCTTGGTGGTGGCATTTTCCAATACTGGATCATGAGGTCCCAAACAACTTCACACTTTGTTTTATGGCATATCCTTGCATACTATTTAAAATAATAATATGTTGAATTATAATTAAAAATGTTAAACAGTTTTTAATTTTAATGAACATAACTGGAATATAATGATATGAAGCAATTTATCAAAACCGCATTTAACAACAAAAATATTATTGAAAATAAGAAAGAATGTTTACATAATGGTGAGCTATTAAAAACTAAATTGTATATAGTATTTTTTTTCCTTACCAAAGGTGTGGTCATACTGCTGCCAAAACCACTAAATTGTATTTGTCCAAATGAATCACATTTTTTACTAATTGTGTGTTTCTCTTTATCCCATTTCTCTCTTCCAACTGGTATTTTCACACTTTCACTTTGCTGATGCTCTTCTACTAATCTGCCACACTGGCATATGTCGTTATTGCTACAAAAAAATAATAATAATAATATAAGAGTAACTTACAATATGAGATAAGACTGAACAGTAGCTTTTAATACAATAAAAAGACATAAGATTGGTGAGATTGATCTTAGCCTACACTTAACTAATCCTTCAAAAAATTTCCTTTAAAGAAGTTAAAATGAGCATTTAATTACGCATGAAAGAACATGTTATGAAATTTCTAAAGTCCTGTATAAGCTACAATGGGTTTATTGTATCTATTCCAAAAATTTGAAAATAATACAACAGATTTGTGCTGATAAATGACTGGCAAGTTCATTAATCACATATACATTATAAATGTTAAAATTAAAATACCAGGGTCATAACTGAAGACCTCTGATCCTTACAATCTCATTGCCAGATTACATACTTGGTAGGCAATTGGAAGTCTCCAATAAATAGATTCTTTTATTGGGGTAGGAGGAGTGCAATGTTCCCTTTAAGCTGCGCGGTTCCGCGGACGCGCAGACAATAAAAGACATCTGACTGACGCCGCGCAGCAGTTTAGAACTACCACGCGGTAAATTTTGTAAAATATTGCCCCAAGAATGTATGCTGAGCAACTTTGCACACGAGTTTTTTTTCTCTTTGTACATGGACCAACGAACCTTAGAGGGAACATTGGTGGAGTGGACAGCTTTGTGAACAATAACTAAGATTAAAATTTATTTCATTTGGCAACAGAGATCATTTGATATTGTGATATTAGAATTAAAAAATTAAAACATTTTCTTACTCTTCTAGAAATAATACTTTGCAATCTCTCTGGAAGATTTTATTTGTTATAAATGTAGCAGTTTCATCCTGAAAATCAGAAAATAGAACAGTACAGTGATTCAAAACTCAGAAATTCTCTTTCAATCATCTATGAATACATATTTTAGAGTATGCTTTAATTAGTAAACATAAGTGTAGAATTTATTTTAAAAATGATTAAATCAAACTTAAAATGTACATATGTAAGAGTCCGATCTTAGAAAACATTTTCAGTATAAAGTTACCTGACTTATGAAATGGTCACTTTCTTTATTCAAATTCATCTTCAACATATTTATTTGTTTAATGTTTCCTTTCGGTTTTTCATCAGAATTACTAATGTGAGCTAACTTTTCAACAAGATCCTTTTCGTTTGCACTGATTTCTGTAAATCCATTTTTAGGCTTAGAGCCCAACAATAAATGAGGTCCGACAGATGCTGAATCCTTTGGTAGAGCTTTACTTTTCTCATTTACATTATTTGATCCCTCAGAATGGTCAAGAGCAAATAAGTTTTCATTCACATCAAACTTGGATAAATGTAAGCTATTGTCAGTACTTTCAGGTGATGAATCTGCTCTATAGGTTATTTTCCATTCTCTTGTTTTTTCTCTTTCTTTTAATTTGAAATTTTCTTCATCCATATTCCTACCGTTGTACACTTTCTATCATAAGTTTCTTTTTCTTGTGAAAGCTACCTGAAAATATTAATGTTAATGGTATTACAAATATAATTAATTTCTTTAATTTAAATGTTTATATTTTAATGGTTCAGAATAAATTTGAATCTGAATATTCGGAGTAATCCTACAAATAAACTATTGGGTACAATTAAGAACTCTCATTTATATAAAACATACTGAGGCTACATAAATGATAAGTAGAACTGTTATAAAAATATTACTTGAGATTAGATGTTGAATCATTAATAAATATGTCGTACTTATCAGGTTTAAGAAATTAAATTGAATGTGTTTCAATATTTGGCTTGTTAAATGTACAAAAAGTTTAAAAGGAATGAAAACAAGAATATGAAGAAAAAAGATATGTTAATAAGAGACAGTGCTCTTGACCAGTAACAATTAATTAATACTAAAAATTGAAATAAACTGTCAGTAACTTTAAGGTATACAGCAATGAAAAGCATTCCCCAATCAGTGTCCAGATTATGTCAAAGTGGAAAAATCAAGTATGTGAAAGAAAGTTTATCAACTTACAACACAGAAAAGAGTAACACCATTAGTTAAATCAATAAACCTAGAAACACTAGTGCATAGAATAGTGAAGTAGTAATAATACATAAGGCATTTAATTCTAACTTGGAAATATAACACAACAATAAAGTAATACAAAATAGAATTTGGGACAATAACACTTTTCTTGTTCCATTTTCAAGAAAGAATAAACACATAAAAATCCTCCTTCTTACTGTCTTTAATTCGGGAGTGGAGTGGGCTGCCGAAGCAAACCAGAAAGACAAAGAAAACACATCAATTCAAAACTCTTATACAAATGCAAGATTAGACATTAACCATGGATAAGTATAGGATGCAACAATCTTCTGTGAAGGACTGCAATACATAAGATGACAAAAGAATATATTACATGCATATAAATAAAAATGGATCTGTAACTTTTTTAATTCAAAGACAAGGGGAAAATTGTGTTAGCCTTTGTGTTCTCTTGGCTCCTTGATCTCTCATAAACTTGCTACTTGTTCTTGACCAACAAATAATTGTCAGTGGAAAAATGTTTCAAGAGCGTGAAGCATGGAAATTGAATCATCAGTAGAACCTTTTAGATATGTAAACAAAATTTACCGATCAAAGGAAGTTGAAGAATTTTGCAACTACGTAGTTAATTGGTGATAATATAGAAATAACAAGAGACTGTGTTTAAGATGAGGTTAGCAGGGTGAATCAAAAATAGATCAATACACAAAACATGTAAAACATAATAAGAAAACAATATAATTTTGAAGTTACTATGATTTACAAAAAACAAATATATTTTCTCTATACATCCTTTTTTTCATGAAAGCTGTAACAGAAATTTGATAAAATACAATACTAATAAAATTATTTATTGAGGTAGACCAATGACCTAACCGGAGTTATTAGTTGCAATCTCTGTAAATCTTTTGTTCTTTGTTTTATTTTTCAAATTCTAAACTTTTGAATGCCTTAAACTGTAATGTCTAATTATTTATGTTTTTAGTTGTTTTTCTTTAGCCCTTTTCATATATAATTTAATCTATTATGTACCAACCCCTCCACTTGTCATTATCCATAGAGGGCCCCATCCCGCCGATTCCTTTGTTTACTGTTTAGCCACACCCTCACTGTTCAATGCAGTCATTTTCAATGGGTCAAAGGTTGCACCATTGATCAAAGAGGTGCTTTGCCCCGCTTATACCCATCAATCAAGGAAAGAACATGTATGTTCCAGAAAAGTATGGATATACCTATTAATCCAAGTAATTTTGAGAAAGGTGATTTAATAGTTTGTTCTGTAAAACTGAAAGGTTTTTGGGATGTATATTAAAAGAGGCTGAGAGGAGACTAAGTCTAAGTGAGAGAGAGAAAGAGGAGAGAATGTTTTGCAAGTGACTGTCATAATTATTGTGACAGTCACACTTGCAAAACATTCTTATTATATTATGACAATAATAGTGCAGTTTGGGGATGTGCGTAACAAAGCCCTAAA
Organism: Ampullaceana balthica; assembly: GCA_944989445.1. Classification (NCBI taxonomy): domain Eukaryota; kingdom Metazoa; phylum Mollusca; class Gastropoda; family Lymnaeidae; genus Ampullaceana; species Ampullaceana balthica. Next base: position 52,966 of record CALYLW010001700.1, on the reverse strand, counting down.
ATCATAAGATAACATTATGTATGAATGGCCAGAATCAATCTGCAGTCTCAGTTTCTCTTGAGTGAAGAACAGCCAAGACTGCCAGCCATTCTCATTTTAATATTTGTAAAGAATATCAATAGTGGCAATATTTTCATATTTTATTATATATCTCTACTCCATTGTCGGTAATCCTGCAGTTTCTACACATATATTATTTCACAGCGAAATTTAATTTTCTCGTGAGAACTTACATTTTTAATTTATTAAATGCATTACAGTCGAACCTACTTACCTCGAGCTCGGTTAGCTCGACCACCCCACTAACTCGACGTTTTTATTGGAACCGCCAAATTCTCTCTTTGTCTTAGCATTTTTTCATCGGCTAATTCTATTTTTCTAAGTCGCCGAAACCTAATACCTCGAGCACAAAAGAGGGCCAAATTTGCAACTTAACGTTGCTTAGCTCGATCCTCGTCGGTTCGCCTAGCAATGCATTTTTAGTTCAAAATAGTGTTGACATCTCGCTTTCTTCGAAACTTCCGGCTATTGTGTGATTCTACGAGATTTCAATAAAAATTACCGGATGTTATTATCTTCTTTCACTTTCGATCCATGTGTGAATTAGATGTATTCATCCCGAGGTGCCCGTAAATCGGCGTTAGCGATCTTTAATCCGTCATTGTTTCGCAGTGCATGTTATATTATTATTAAACTTAATTCATTTTCTGATGCATTGATCATTTCATTTTTTAAGATAAACGAATATCTTTAGAAATGAAAATAAAGGTTTGTATCGAGAATCGACGGTGGTTTTTATATAATTAAATAAAAAATTATTATTTTTTTAAAGTTTGTTGTTGCTTTGTTAACAGTAAGATACGTGACTGTGACACTAACACGCGCGTGACGATGAAATCAAATCATTTTCTTAATATTCCAGTACATGTATATAATAGGGCTGTTATCGATTAATTTAAATTTAATCGTTAACTTTTGAAAAATTATCGATTAATTAATCGATAATTTCGATTAAAACCAAAAATAGAAATTTATGACGTCATTAAACTGAACATTTCTCACGGACATTGAAAATTAAGAATATTTTGAACTAAATTTCATGACAATGTGTTGATACTTGATTTGTGCTGAAGGTGGTACCTCAGCGATGTATTTGATCCTTTAAAAGTGAATTGTTTATGGCAGTGGACACAGTAAATGTTTTCACCATCTTCGACTTTGCCATCCGCAGTTAGCTTAAAAACAACATATTTGCTCAACTTTCTAGTTATATGTTTAAATTTAACTGCGCTGATGCTGTCAGCAGGGCCGTCTTAACGCATAGGCCCGTTGGGCATTTGCCCGGGGGCCCACAAGCATATGGGCCCCATGGGAATTTGTTTATTTATATATATTATGTATATTCATTTTTTATTCCTGCGGGGGAAGGGCCCAACACTATTTTTTTGCCCGGGGGCCCAAAATGGTGTAAAGACGGCTCTAGCTGTGAGACATTTTATAATTGACGTCTGCCGGTCAACATATATTAATAAAATAAATTTTAATATTACGCGGGAGATGTTTGTACGTAAAAAAAATATATAGAAATTATTATTAATTATTAATAATTTATTATTTATTACTAAAATTTTAAAAAAATATTATAAATATTTCTTTAAATTTTAATCGAATTTTTATCGATTAAAATTATTTTAATCGATATTTAATCGATACAATTTTTAACGATTAATCGAGAGATTAATCGATAATTTCCGCAGCCCTAGTATATAATATTATTAATATACACGTCATCACTTTTGTAGGTCAAATTCTGATAAGGAGTGATTTTTTTAAAAATTCGCTTAGACTTAGTCTTAGTTGCCGGCCGAGGTCTAACACACAGCCCACAGCATGCTGTGATCAACGGTCAAGACCGCAATAGTTTTATTTATATTATTACAAGACTGTGGAAATTCTAGAGCGTTCTGATAGTAACAGATATCCTGCACGTCAAAAGCATTAAACTTAAAATAACCATATTGATATGTTTATTTTTATTTATTCGCTGATTCGACGGATGCAAACGCTAGCGGCTTTGACATGGGACTAGGCGAGGCGTAAACTTTGACCTTTTAGCGCATGCACAGACAATTATAAACTGGTAACTTATTTTTTATTACATTTACATGTAAATGGAATCGAAACATGACAGAGACGTAATCAAAGTCCTTTACTTCGGCATTATATATATATATATATATTTATTATATATACTAATCGAGAATTTATATATATATATATTTAATTCCCGATTAGTCATAACTTTTCCCGACTTTCAAGGCCGAGAAATTTGTTTTAAAGAATTCCCGACTTTTTCCCGTTGCCTGAGTGGGAACCATGGTTATATTTAAATTTTAAATGGTCCTTAAAAACTAACGGTCATTACAACCTTAGGAAAGAGTGAAGAAATATTAGGGTTCCGATACGATTCCGATTAATCGTCCCATCACTAATTAACACTAACTAATTAATCATGTACATAATGAAATTTCAAGCACATGTTAATATTTTGCCGCCATATTGGTTTTCGTTTTAACTCGATCATCGGTTATCTCGACGCCATTTTTCATACCCCAACGCCGTCGACTTAACCGGTTTTGACTGTATTATATGTTGTATTTCAGCTATTACAGCGCTAATTTGTAAGTCTTTCTAATTTCTAAGGCATTTTTTCGGCTCTCAATACAGTAAATAGTCTGATCGTGATACAACCATTTTGTTTATCTATTACTCTACTTGCCGGATTGTCCCAATAAGATGCCAAATGGAAATTTCTCACTTACAAACAAACAAAATAAGAATCAAACATCTAGTAGCGAAATAAAAAATGAAATTGTCTTTAAAATATTTATTTATCTTCTGAGAACATTAAAATCGATGAAAAATACCTTTTAAAAAACATTTTCAGTCAGTAAATTTATTTTAGCAAGGGTCGAGCCAGGTAAAAAAATCTGGCAAGCAGTTTACTAGGTAAACAAAATGGACGTATCGAGACCAGATTATGTATTATATAGAGCCGATAAAATGCCTTAGAAATTAAAAAGACTCACAAATTAGCACTGTAATGGCTGAAATACAACATATAATTAAGCATTTAATAAATTAAAAATGCAAGTTCTCACAAGAAAATAAAATTTCAAAGTGAAATAATATACGTATAGAAACTGCAGGATTACCCCATTGTCATTTTCTCCATCATCTCTTGAACTTGAAGTTTGAAGGCAGAAGATTGAAGAATGCCATATTAGGCCCTATAATTATTATATCTTACTTTCCCCTTTCAGCCTAGGCCTAAGCCCAAGTCTAAGTTAACTAAGTAACTTAACTTAAAAACTAACGCCTAGACCTAGGCCTAAAACTATCACTAAGACTTAAATCTAGACGTTTACTTTTAATTTATTTAAAAACTAAAATTTAATTTTAAAAGTCTGAAGTCTTGAAGTTTAAGTTATTTTCATTTGTCATTTGAGTTTGAGACAATTATTGACAATTGAGTTTATTGAGAACGGCAGTTTAAGTTTTAGTTTAGGCACTTGCCGGTCAAGATATAGATTTGCATTTGTGGAGAAATGGTTAGAGCATTGATGCTTAAAAAATATATATCTTGTTTTATCCAACCCCCGTCCAAAATAAAATAAATGATAATAAATTCTTTACACTTTACTTTACAGCTTTTGTTTACATTAGATATACGCCATCTTGACACAAGTAAACAATAAATGAGTGTTTTTGGTTACGTAGGTCGTCGAGGTGAAAATGAATAAGGGTTTATTTTAAATTGAAAGGAGGTTAAAAAAATATGTTTAAAATACTCATTTTTTACATGATTTTTAATTTTTTAAATGAATTTTGAATTTGATAATAATATTAATAATACAATTATAAATCTAAATATTAAATAATTAAATTTAAAAATATCCGGTGTAACTCGGCAGTTTATACCCACATTTTTATTATTGGTTCATCGACAAAACGGCCCGGACAAAACGGCCTCGGTCAAAACCGTCCCTGACAAAACGGCCCCTGTCAAAACGGCCCTTGTCAAAATGGCCCCAGACAAATCGGCCCTGGACTAATAGATATTAATGGAATAAAAATGCACTCAAATTTTATATTAGTATTTTTACTCACCGATTCAGTGTCAGTTTTAGTTCACAAGAAACAATAAAAATAACATCACAAGAAAAAATAATAACAGTTACTCTATATGGTAGCAAGTCAGAATTGTTTGTTGGGAAGAAATAATCTCATAACATCACAAGAAATTATTTTACAATTTGAACACTTTCTTTAAGGGTGAAAAAGTTGAACAAAGGTTAAAATGCAAAAAATGGAAATTTGTTGTAAAAAAATGTTAACAATTAGTCTGCGGCCGATTTGGCCGGGGCCGTTTTGACCGGGGCCTTTTTGACCGTGGCCATTTTGACGGGGCACCACCCATGTTAAACCTTGTGTGACAGGACAGTTTAACCCCTGACCAGAATATACCCGGGATTATCTGGCATATTCCAGAATATACCTCGGTGTTAAACTGGCCAAGGCGAAAGTAGCGGCCAGAATATACCTCTTTGATAATATGAGTAAACTGTAATGAACTGAAGAATGAGTAACTATTTATAATCTTCTATATGGGATCAAGCCACTAAGGAAAACATTTTTAAACTAGAACAAATTAAAAAAGAGCTGCCAGATTCATAACCGGAGAAAATTCAAAGCTTACAAGTATAACAATAACACCATAGTTAAACCATTAAACCTTGAAACACCAGAAGATAGAAGGACCAAGAGTAAAGTGATAATTATACATAAAACAATTTATTCTAATTTAGAAATACAATACAAAGCTAACTTAATACAACCCTCAGATAGACATAAGGGGCCGTCCATAAAGTACTTCACGCTCAAGAGGGGTGAGGGGATGTAAGAAAGTGTGACAGTTTGTGACGTCACGGTGTTTTATATTAAATTTTAATTATTTTGTTAATAAAAAAAACAACATTTGTGTTCGAAAGTGTGACATACTTTAGGGGGGGGGGTTCCGAGCTTTGTGACGGTTTTTGACAGGGTGGGAGGGGGAGTTAAAAATGGTCAAAAATAGCGTGACGTACTTTATGGACGGCCCCTAAGGATATAAACACCTTTATTATTCCGTATGCAAGAACCAACACATAAATTCTCTTTCTTCCCGTCCGAAATTCTGGCGTGCAATGGGTTGCCTGAAGAAACCAGGAAAACCTACACTTTATCAACATTTAAAACTCTAATAATAACGCAGGACTAGGCACAAACTATAGATAAGCATATGACGCAATAATCTGCTGTATAGAAGGAGCGTCTGTAACAGATAAGATAAGATAAGATAAGATAGATAAGATAAGATTAGATATTTAAATATTATATTGGTGTTTTCGCTCATGTTGATGTAAACTCTTTTTGTCCGGTAGAAAAAAAATGTTTGTTAACAATTTGTAAAAGAAAAAAAAAGCCTGAATAAAAAACCTAATATTAGGCTGTCCGATAGGACGATCATTTTTTTAATAGGTACAGTCTCTACAAATTAATATAGATGAATCATTGTATTCTATATATTCTTCAAAATTTACTTAATCAAGTGCTATACGAATTTATTTATTTTTAAAACAATAAGCGTGATTAAAGAGAGCCTGTATTTGTTGCTTTTCAAACGCATGCTAACATTTTGTATTACTTGACCCGGTTGAGTATTCATATCATTTTGTTTAATTGCTACATAGGGGCCGTCCATAAAGTACGCCAAGCTATTTTTGACTCCCCCCTCCCCCTGTCACAAATATTGGACTAAAGTACGTCACACTTTCGAACGAAAATAATATTTTTATTAACAAAATTTAATATAAAACACCGTGACGTCACACTTGGCCGGACACCCCCCTCCACCTTGTCACAAACTGTCACACTTTCTTACACACACTCTTGAGCGTGACGTACTTTATGGACGGCCCTATAAGAATTTTGAGTTTTGTAAAAACGATTTAAAAATAATAATCTATTAATTAATAATTCATGAATGTGTTGTGTTTCTGTTGTTTGTTCCCCCCACCCCCCTCTACATTTTAAATGTTACTCTCAACGACAACGACGACTTATCTTTACTTAAATATCACTGCGCTTTTCCATTTTCGTACATACTTAAGTATATGCTGATCTGCGGAAAAACTTTAAATAGGGCAAGACTAAAATTTGGGGAAACATTGGTTGAATTCCCTCCTAATGTTGCGTGTCATATTTCCGAACCTACATATATATATATATATATATATATATATATATATATATATATATATATTATATATATATATAATATATATATATATATACATATAGAGCTTTCAACTGGTATGAGGACGCCCCTGCTTGCGATTCAAGGATGTCTGTAAGAAAGACATGACTCTGGCGCAGATTGACAATAAAACGTGGGAGACCATTGCTGTGGAGCGCACCTCCTGGCGGGCGAAAGTGCGCGAGGGCATTCAAGTCGCGGAAGCTTCCCTTACAGCCAGGAGCGAGGAGAAAAGGGCCAGGAGAAAGGGGAAGGGGGTAGAGGAGCAGGAGGAAACGCCATCATCCCATGAGGATGGACGGATGCCATAGTAGTAGTAGTAGTAGTATCTCTATACATATAAGACGCATTTGTTGTCTGTCTGTCTGTCTGTTCCCTAATAACTCAAGATCCAGACAACCAAATAACGTGAAATTTGGTACACGTACACAAAATTATACCAGAAAGGTTATTAAACAGGTTTCGTTCCATATATATAAGATACTGGGGGCCGGGGGCCCAAAATGTAGTTTTTCCTTATATGAGCTATATAAAATAAAAATTATTGAAAATTAAGACGTAAAATAATGACGCAAAATAATAAACATTTTGGTGTCGAGATTAACAAGAAGGCACTATCGCCATAAAATAATTGTTTTGTTTTTTGTTGCTTTGTTGTTGCTTTTGTTGTTGTAGTTGTTGTTTTTGTTGTTGCTGTTGTTGTTTTTGTGTTGTTTTTGCTGTTGTTGTTGTTGTTGTTGTTGTTGTCCACATCCCTGCCCTGCGACGACAATGTCCTTCAAGTTGTTGTTGCTTTGTTGTTGTTGCTGTTGTTGTAGTTGTTGTTTTGTTGTTGTTGCTTTGTTATTGTTGTTGTATTTGTTGTTTTGTTTTTTGTTGTTCTGTTGTTGTTTTTGTTGTTGTTTTGTTTTTTGTTGTTTTTGTTGCTGTTGTTGTTAAACCCGGGAATGCCGGGTACTTGCCCCTAGTATTATACGTGTAAGACGCATTTGTTGTCTGTCTGTCGTCTGTCTGTTCCCTTATAACTCAAGATCCAGACAACCAAATAAAGTGAAATTTGGTACACGTACACAAAATTATACCGGAAAGGTTATTAAACAGGTTTCGTTCCATATATATAATTAAAGATACTGGGGGCCGGGGGCCCAAAATGTAGTTTTTCCTTATATGAGCTATATAAAATAAAAAATTATTGAAAATTAAGACGTAAAATAATAAACATTTTGGTGTCGAGATTAACAAGATGGCGTTTATTGCCATAAAATAATGTGATGTGACGTCATAGTTTGAGTTCATATTAATTTGTAAATAGGAAACAAAGTAAAAAGAGCAGTGGTTATTTTAATGTAATTTTTTTAATGTTAATATCCCGCTATGTGTGTGTTTAAGTAGAATGTGTGTTCACGTGTGTGAATCAGTGAGTGTGTGTGTTTTTGTTGTGAACTAAATTGTTATGAAACGGTTTATTTTTATGTTTGTTAATGTTGCGCCTCTAACAAGATAACGTATATATTTTTAAAAAATGTGTTTGCGAATTACATCTTTTTTACTTTACACTGTTTCTTTTTATGTATTTTCTAGATGTAAGCTATCCAGTCGTTCGATCAAGCTTTCTCCTTTATTGGTGAGGGTAGGAGTCAATAATATCGTCTATCCCTGGTGGCATAAACCAGTGGCGTAGCTAGGGTCATGAGCGCCCGGGGACATGACACAAAAGCTGCGCCCCTTGTCGGGACCGAACGATTCTTGGGGCTCACTGAGCCCACCAAAATAAAATTTAAAAAATTTAATAAATTGAAAATTTACGGTTTATATGGTTCATTTTCGAAGCATTTTGGTATTTTAAAATGAAATAGAATACAGACTAATATTTCTCTATAACGGTTTTAAACAATGTATTTGAAAAAAACTATATTAATTATACATGACTCGAATAGACATAGTCTACAAAAAATTGATCCTCCTTGATTTGAATGGGCGCAAACTTGTTAATCACGTTGTCAAAATTAATATTCTCAAGTGTTTCTCTTTCGATGCAAAGGAGTGCAAGATCACTCATACGATCTTGTCCCATTCAAGCACGTAAATAAGACAAAATAAGCTCCAGTTTGCTGAAGGACCGCTCACAGTTTCAGTTGAAAC